>CACTHL010000895.1:0-287301 GCA_902712375.1 Dioscorea dumetorum
AATGGTCCAAAGTCCTAGGAGATGTATCGAAAGCAACAACATCGCCATTTGGGCCTACGCACCTATTTCATATCTTCCGACGTCCATGTCCTTTCCGCCTAGATTCCCGATCGTAAGACATTCACGCCAATGTACTATTTGATTTGTCTCGTTGACATTGTATAACTCTTATGGTATTGTAAAATATTGGGGTTGTAATTGTCTTCGGTTTTTTTTTATGGAATAATGCAGTCCGAGGCCTACTTTGCCATGTTTGCAAACTTTCCTCATTTGATTTGTATATGAGTTGTCTGTTGAATTTGTGTAAATTGAACTGTTCGTTGGAATTGTTTGTTCTAATTCAAGCATATTTTTGTTATGGGATAGTGCAAGGTGCTAGGTTTTTTTTTTTTTTTTTTTGTCATGTTTTGCGAGTTTTCTTCTTTGTAGGGGTGAATTTCTTATAAATGAATGGTTTTGATATTACTCATGAATAGAAGACATTCAAAACACTTTAAGTCGAAGGTCTCCACAAGGATAGTGACATGATTATTTTCATATAAGGATGTGAACGGATCCGGTTATTTGTCGGCAACATATAAACCGCAAGAGCGGCACCGAAAATCCATTGGGTCCAAAGTTCGTTCGTGTCCATGTTGTCACATCATTGAGAAAGTGAAACTTAAGCATGAAATCAAAAATTATACAAACAAAATTTAAGTTACTAAGTAAACATTTATGATTAAATAAAAAATTAAGCGCACAATAAGAAAGTTAAAAAAAAAGTTTATGAAATTTGGACCACGGGTAAATAAATAAACAATTATCTAATAATTATAATTTAATCACGTAATTACAAATTCAATAAACAAAATTGTTGAAATTTTATATCACTGGTTTTGAATAAATAAATAAATGATTATCGGAGTAATTACGAATTAACCACAAAATTACAAATTTAATAAACAACCAAACAAAATATATATCATATTAAGATAATAAATAAATAAACACTAATCGAATAATTAAGAATTTTAATTACGGATATTACAAGGGGTAACCATACCCTCCCGAAGTGGTGATCATACACCCACTTCACCTCTTATTAAACACCATGAAGTAGTGGTCGCCACTTCCGGCATTTCACTTCAATCGAACTAAACATTGGAAGTGGTTACGCGAGCATGACACTTTTCGACAACAACCAAACACACAAAATCCATATTTCCAATTTGAACTACACACTTACACTGAAGTGGCCACTTCAGGAATTCACCACTTGGAAAATCAGGAACGTTTGGTTAAGGTGAATGTGTGGATATGAGGAGGGGATGGGGATAGGAATAGGGAAAGGGGATTGGGGATGGGAATAAAAAATGTTTGGTTGTAGGGAATTGGTATAGGAATATGGAAAGGTATAGAGGAAAATTTTAGTAAAATTATTTTTGTACCCTTAAATATTTTAATTAAATAATGTATCTTAATTGTAAAAGAAACATTTATTAAATGACTCCAATTTTTATAAATAATATTTAAAGAGTTATCGATGTATTTATTTATTTTTAATAAAAATTTAAATTTATACATTTTAATTGACAAATATAATTTAATTATGATTAATTAAAATAAATAAATGTCCAAATTTAATTATTTTTAAATCACCAAAATTTTAATAAATCTAATGTTTCAAAAATAAATACAAACTAATTTCTATCTAAAATATTATTCAAAAATAAAAAAAATCAATATGACTTCTCTCTCTTATAGAGGGTAAAAATGTAATTATCATACCAAGGCATACTCAATCCCCCAAAATGAGGGGGATGAGTATGAAGGGGGTTGAGGGGCATACAATCCCCTCTCAATCCCTTCTCATGTCCCTAGATGCATTCCCAAACATGGGTATGCACATGCCACAAGGATTGATCCCAATCTTTGATGATCAATCTTTGCATTTAAACGGACCATCACTTCCGAACCAAATGAGCTCTCATTGTTTATATATATCGGGTGAGAGCGACATCAGCATACTATTTTTACAGAGACCCAAAACCCGAGACTCATTTGCGGACTTCTATGCTTTCAATGCTTCCCTCCATTTCCATTACTCAAAAATCATTGAAGCGTTGTTATTATATACTTCGAGAATATCATGCTTAATATTTCCAAAGCAAGAAGAGCTTAAAGAAAATATTTGAAATACTTTAATTGTACCATTAAATAGTTTTTAAAAATATAAATAAATATATATGACATAAAACACACACACACACTCTCTCTCTCTCTCTCTCTCTCTCTCTTCTATATATATATATATATATATATATATATATATATATATAAGTACCAAACCTTCAATCCATATATTGAAAAGAGCTGAACGTTGGACTCTTTATTCATGAGTGAAATAAACTATTAAGGGGCCGTTTGGTTCGGAAGTGAATTGTCGAAGTGGTGGAAGTCGGAAGTGAACAGTTCATTGGAACTATCCACTTGATGTGTTTGGTTTAAGGCGAGCCTGGACTTTAGATACCACTTCTGTGTTTGGATGGTTGAAGTGGGGATATGATCACCACTTGGGTGAGGGGATAAAGTTGTCATTTCGTGTTTTTTACATTAATTTAATTAAATCATATTATTTAATTAAATAATTTAATTACTTTATTACGATGGTAATAAATAATTTATTTATTAAATTAAAAACTTTGCACGTCACATAATTAATTTAATACCATGTTATTAAATTAAATTAAATCGGTTAATATATTATGCTTAATTATTAATTAATGAGAGTAGTTATTTAATTATTTTATTACTATGGTAATAATTATTCTATTTATCATTGAAAAATATTGCAAAGTGGGTGAAGTGGAAGGTTGAAGTGGTGACTTCGGGACTTTTCATTGAAGTCGGACACCGAAGTAGCCGAACTCGGAAGTTATCACATCATCACTTCGGGTTCAAATCGGTGAAACAAACATATCTGAAGTGGCCCGGAAGTGACCACTTCGGTGAAACAGCGGCCCCTAAGTCTCCTATTGTAGAGGTGATACTCTCAATATTGTTAGTTGAACATTTAAATATTATTTTGCTACAAGATTTATTTGGATTTTTTTTATGAGAATGGGATGAATTTGCATATATATATATATATAGGATAAGAATACAAATTCTTAAAAAAAAATTTTACATAAAAATTATTAAAAATTATTTATTTTTTTTTCACTTTTTATGAATTAATGAATAAAAATTTATAATGTAAGTTTGTAATTTCTAAAAAGCCCCTCTCAAGTTTCTTCATTCCCAAAAAAATCTTTGTAAGTTTCCCTATTTCCAAAAAATCTCTTTTTTTATAACATTTTCTTAAATCCTTATGTAAGCAAACATCATTTAGTTCAACTTGAACTGATGAAATGCTCTCAACTCAATGTACTATTTTTTAAACAGAAACACATACTATAAAATAAAAATATAGGCTATTAAACATCAAGAAATTATTAAATAAAAAACTAGAATATTAATTAAAAATTCTATGTGTATATATGCAAACATGTAATGATAAACAAAAAATATATTTAATAAGTGAGAAAATATTTTTTATGCCGGGCAAGATTGAACTTCGAGTCAAAATAAATTGACCGTAGTAAACTACATGGACTAACTAAACTAAAAATAGAGGGCAATCTAGGATATTCAAATATTAGAGGGATTGATTGAAAATTTTGAAAACTTTCATTGACTAAAAAATAATTTTCCCTGATTTAAGAGTTGAAATTAATAATTTTACAAGATTTATAAAAAAATTATTTTTTATAATTGAGGGACTGGAATCAATAATGAAAAATGTAAGGACTAAGAATAAATTTCAATAAGATCTTCGCCATAATCACTTGCAAAGTATCCGTTTTAAAAACGGGACACATTTGCGACCCATGTGCCATTTCTGAAAATCAAGCGCCTCTCTCTCTCTCTCTCTCTCTCATGGTGGACTCGAACGCCGCGAAGGGAGCCCTAGACGGTGTGGAGGTGGCGAGAAGGCATCCTGGGGAGGTTGGCCAAGCCCTTGGAACAAGCCGGCGTCGTCGGCGTCTTTAGCCTCACCCTTGCTCCTCTTCTTCTTCTTCTCTTCTTGCGCTTACTTGGACTACGGTCCTTCGCCGGCCCGGCGAGCATGGGGCTAAGGGTTGGGAATTGAAGATGGGGATTGGGAGGCGGAGAAAGGGATGGCGACGGTGATGGGCGGTGTGATTTGACCGATGGGAATTGGGTTTGGGATGAGAGCTATCCGCTCTATGAATCTAAGGATTGCGGGTTCTTGGACGAGGGTTTCAAGTGCACGGAGAATGGCGGGCCGGATCGGTTCTATTCTAAGTGGCGCCGGCAACCCAAGCATCTGCGATCTTCCTAGGTTTTTTCCATCTTCATCTCTTTCCTCTTCTTTTCTTGCGGTTCTTTGATTTCTTTTGGCCCTAGATCGAAGTTTGAATTCATATTATTGACAACATCCTTGATTTTTCTTCATACATTCATATATTATATAATATTTATAGCTTATTTATTTATTTAATCAACTTTGTTTATGAATTTTTCTGTTAGTTTGAATTCCATTAGAATAACTTCGTGATGATATTAATCTAATATGGATTCAAAGCTGAATTAAGTGGTCCATGACTTAATCATAAGATTCCTAAGTTAATCCTAATTTGGCAATTTGGATAATGATCTACTTAGTGTTTTAAGTGGAGTTAATCCTTTGATCGTAAGGGTTATATATAGAACAACACCGGGGGTCCCCAATCTATCGTTCTTGAAAGTACCCGGCTCCATCGACGGAGAGAACGGGATAGATAAGAAGAGTCCTTGGTTTCATCAAGTGCTTAGGTTTTCCTCAAGTGCGGATTTGGTTTCTGAAGTGAAAACCCTGTGAAGAAGTGCGATTTGTTTTCTCAGTGAAAGCTTTGTGAAGAAGTGCGGATCTCGATCTCTTCAACTTCTATCCTAACTTGCTATGGGCTGGAGGTATGTGATCCTCGCTTCCGCTATAATCAATTATATGATTAATACAACATATTAGATGTTGTACTGGTTTTGGTATACTACTGATTTGGATGTTTAGATGTTATATACCGTACTCGAACTCTGGATATTCTAACATTTTCATTCTATTATTATTGTTATTAATGTCTTCTTTATGTTTGAAAAATTTTCATTTATCGAACCTTTATTGATGCCCTAAAACTTGGGAAATCGTTTAATTATCTTTCAATGCTTTTAATATTATTGAGAACTTTCCTAGTTGTTGTTTATTGATTTATAATTTTAGCTTTTTTTCTTCTCCCGGAAATTTAGTTCTAATTTTTCTTAACTTTTTCAACGCTTCATTCTGTTTTTGAAAATTTTAATATTCGAGTCCGAGAGATTTTTGGCTTAGACTTTGATAAGTTAACCCCGGAGATTTGGAATTTTGGATGGATTTACGTCGGTTTCGGGAAAGGAAATTAATTTTTGGGGATGGAATATAAAATTTTTGAGTGGTAATATCAAGAACGTCTTGCCCTTATTCAACATTTTGGTGCGAGAGCCCGAGGACTTTTTTTTTTTTTAAATTGTAAATTTTGCCAATGAGACTGCGGGTATGTTTTTTTTTTATGGGGTATTTGGTTATTTGGAAGTAGTTTGGGATGTAAGTGGTTTTATATGTAATTGGCTATTTGATTTGATGTAAAAGCTCCACTTATAGATAACTGGACTTAAATCTCACCCACTTTTACATTATTTCAACTTACATCAAAATTTCTTTGTAAGTTGAAATGCGATAAAGTAAGTGGTATCCACTCACCACCATTTTATCTTAAATATAATTATAAAAATATTTAATAAATTAAATTATCATTAAAATTAACTATAAAAATATTTTTAAGTATTAAAATTTTAAAAATATTAAAATTAAAATATTTAATATTTTTAAAAATATTTTTATCATTAAAATACTTTAAATAAATAATTAATTAATTATTATGAAAAGTATTAAATAATTAGAACTAATACTAACATGATGATTAGTAGTATTAACATGATTAAAAAAATAGTTATTTATGTTTTATTTAATTTAATATTGTATTTTTAAAATACCGATTCTTATTTAATTTATATAGAAAAAATATTTTAATGGCATATAATTAAATTACATTAAATTTTTTAAATTTAATAAATCACAACTGAATTAATTAACATTTTAAATTAGTATTAATCCTAAATAATGAGAGTTAATATAATTAATAGTTTTTAAGGATAAAATTTAAGCATATTATATAAATTAAAAACTTTTATAAATAATATTAAATAATTAATATTAACAATATATGATATGGGTAATCTTACCATTTCACTTACATGGTAATCATACTTTTTAACTTACATCAAACCAAAAAAAAAAAAAGCAAATACGACATTTCAAATTACAACAAACCAAGCAATTTGTGATGTAATTAAAATATAGTATTTTCACTCACCTTGTAATTTTATTTACATGTAAATTCATTTCGGACAACCAAACAACCCTTTTATTATTTCTGGGTGGTTTTGTTTGTCATGTAGGAGCCTCTCGAGTTTTAATGTTGGCTGCGAGGCCTTTTCGGTGCTCAAAATTCCCTTAATTTTCAATTGCATATATACACTATGGAAGTGCATATTTGCCAGTATTCTTTTTAATCTCATAAGAATAAAAAGTCCTATATATATTTATATACCGAAAATTCGGCTAATTGTGGTTATGTAACTCAATAAAACTAAATATGATATCTACCTTTTAAAATTTGATTAGTTGCATATATGTTTTTTACCCCACATATATTATTAAAATATGTTATGTCATATTAAATGATAGAAAAAAACTTACGTATATATACTTCCAAAAATTTCTAATGGTTATTAAATCAATATCTTTGCATATATATATATATATATATTCGTAGAAAAAAATTAAGCTTATTTTTTTATTATATTAAAATAAAAAATAATATTATTGGTGTAGTTTAGGAATTTTCATTATTATAAAAACTCAATATTTATATTGTTTGAAATATATTTTAATGGTGTATGCAGATTAGAGGTATATACGTGGAAACAAATTGAATTTTTAAATGGTATATATGGTAGTTAGTTTTTATAAAAGTGTATTACATGTAATCAGGCTGATTTTTAGGGGCATGAAGGTAAAAAATCCAAATAAAAATGATATTTTTTGACTTTTGTCTAGCACTAATAGCAAATCAAGTTATTTGCAAGCAGCTCATGCTCGGTTCCAAGTTGAAAAGCTTGAGCGCATTTTTTTGGCTTTGTTCGAGTTGAAATGTATAAATATTTTTATTTTTTTATATGTCAATAATAAATAATATTATTTTATAATATGTTATTATACGGAGATGTTGTATAGGGCATATTGTTTATCTTTAAGAAGCAAAAATCAATGAATATTTGGTTTTATATCAGATCTAGTTGGATTTGAAATTTTGAATTATCAAAAATAAATTGATGGAGCGTGAACAAACTTTTTTTGTGCTAGTTTCAAGCTTGAGCTCAAGCTCTTCGATTTGAGCTCCACTCTTACATGCTAGATTTGATGCCAAAATGATGTTGGAGACATTACAAATCAAAAGGCTGGTTTTTGTGGGTGATTCCAATGGAAGGAACCAATGGGGTCTTTTACGTGCGTGCTTTCTCCGGTGATTACCGATAGGAGTTCCATCGAGAGTTAATGGTTTGTCGGGGCATTGAGTACTCACCCATTTAATTCTCATAAATTTCTTAGGGACAGTTGCATTGTATAGCCTACGAGTTCATATTTTTGCGGGTAGTATCTCATTAAACATTAAATCTTATTTTGACTTTTGTGTGCTAGATTTGATGCCAAAAGGATCTTTGGGGAAATTACGAAACAAAAGGCTTGTATTTGTTGGTGACTCCATTGGAAGGAACCAATGGGAGTCTCTCCTATGCATGTTTTCTTGGTAATTAATGATAAGAGTTCCATCTATGAGATCAATGGTAGCCCAATCACAAAACATAAGGGCTTCTTGGTGTTCAAGTTCGGAGACTACAAGCGCTTTGTGGGTATTATAGAGCCCCTTTTACGGTACTTGAGCCGTGCTCCCAGTTAGTGCCCGGATATGGTGAAATCTACACTTAATTTGGATGTTATGGTTGGACATCAAAAGAATGGAAGGATCTTGACGTGTTGATCTTTAACCTTTGGACATTGGTGGAACTTCGGAAGACCATAAGAGGGTAATGCCAATTTCATTCGAAAGGACTTATTAATTAAGTGGAGCAATTAATGGCATAATATAGATAATGCAGCGATATTCTGTCAGCAAATGTCAAAATTATAGATAAGAGACCATTTGTTTCCCTTTGTTTAGGTTAGAATCGTTAGATGAACTTCGACATCTTGGAATGTATTTTTCAATGCGGGGGTGTTATTTTCGGGGAAGGAACGGAGGTTAAAATGAAAATGAGTGTTGAAACCGCTTACCGGAGATCAATTGCAACTTTATTTGATTGGATTCATGAGAAGTTAATACAAGTCGAACACAAGTCTTCTTCGCTCATATGCTCCTGTTCATTTCAGGTTTGTTTCAATGATTTGGTCCAGTTTAATCACATTTTTGCATCTATGTACTTTTCTAAGAATTCTTTTCAGATGTGATTTTTTTTGTTCATGGTTCTTCTTATCCAATGCCATGATCATGTGTCAACTGTTAATTCTCACTACCATGAAAATTGTTTAAAATATACTTTTAAATATGTGTTTATTCGACCATAAATTTTGATTTGTTCTACAAAACCTCTCGTAAAATGGTCAATGCTATGGTTTTATTCTGCGGAGTTGGTGATTGGAGGGCCGATGGGAGTTGTCACTTGGAGACCCTTGCCGAGTTGAATTCTTCTCCGGTGTCATTGAAAAAATGGGACCATCTCTTAAAACCATTAGGGAACCTGTCTTTCGGTTCTGAATTACAATTTTGAATGTCACACGGTTGACGGACAAACGGAAAGATGGACATATATCACTTTACTATCTTCATGCCGGAGGCCCTGTTCCACTCCACGGGCGGGGCTACGGCCCACGGTGTTTGCCCCGGAGTCCCCGATACATGGAACGAACTCCTTTACGTGCATTTCTTGAGATGGAAACCAATGATTCATAAGAACACAACTTCTTCACCTACCTACAATGACAATTCAAGCGACTAAATGGAATGTTTTCATCGTTTGGTTCGGCTTGCATTTAAGTTATCTTTGCGGAAATACACATTTATTTGGAGAAATACTTTGAAAGCTCATTGAAAAGTATAGCATGAGGCATGGTAGCAAGAGAAGCGCCCTTGTAAATACCCAATTTGTTGAATGCCATCAATTCCGGTAGCTTTGAGGTATATATATATATGTTTGTTAAAGAAAAAGTAAAAGACTCACGGTGTTCGGTTTTCATTTTGTTTGTTTACTTTATTGGTTTGATGGAATAGGATTTTTTGTTTTATTCAATTATTCTTGCCAAAGAGATACAAGATAAAGATGATTGGTAAACTAAAGAAAACCAAGGTGGTGATCATTTTTTTTCGGTGAAGGAGAGAGAGTTTGAATTGTTTAAGGTGGTAATTCTTTTGTTGTTATGTATAGTTATTTGTATTCTTTGTTTGGCTAATGGTCACATGTTTATAATATTAGGGTTTGTGTATTTTACCGTAATTGGAGGGATTCCCCCATGGGAAAAATTAGGGGGTGTTTGTTTGACTTCGTTTGGGACCGGAAGTGGCGGAAGTGGGGACTTCCGAGCCACTTACGGGTGTTTGGCTAGCTGAATTTGGGGCTGAACTCGGTGATGTGACACTTCCAAACCCCACCCGGTTACCCATTCAACTTCAGCTTTTTTTTTTAGGGAAGTCGACTTCACCCCATCTCCACCACTTGTCCTTTTGAAGTGTCCCGTCATCTTTTATGGTCACCCACTTCGGTCTTTAGGTTTTTCCTCCCGATTTCTCCTCCATCGTCGCCATTGTGAGAAGCTCGCCGTTGCCTCTCTTCGGTGAAGCTTGCTCCCCCGGCGAGGATAGTTTTTCTCACACCGCGAGTGGTTTGTATGGTTTTTTTTTTTTTTGCGGTTGGTTGTGATTGTTAAGGCTGCGTGGTGTTTGAATCTTTTGTTTTTTACTTCGTCAACAGGCGTGTACTTAGATCTGGTTCTCCAGATCTAGGTTTCCATCTACCCTCTTCTCTCCTCCAAAGCCGCCACTGTCTCAAGTTCACCATCACCTCACTTCTTTGTTAGTGATCTCCAACGAAAGCTATTGTGAGTATTTCTTACATGATAGTTATTGCGCGTGGTCTGTGCTATTTTTCCTATTTTTTCCAGTTGTTTATTCTGGATGCATATAATTTTGTATTTTTTCTTTTTAATTTATTTGGAATCTGACTTATCCTTCGGTATAATTTAATGGTGGCCTTAGACAATGGTGGACCCAGATCTAGTTGCTTCCCTTTTCTTTCTGGAACCCCTGATGTGATTCAATTGTTTCTTTTTCCATTTGTTCTTCAATTGATCCATTGCCCTAGCATGTTTTCTTTTCAAATCCGTCGTTTATATCCGGTTTATGTGTGTTTCTTTTAATATGTTGTCTATAACTTCCTACCATAGTGTGTTTGTCAAGGTTTTCCCAATTTCTGCAGTGCTTATAGATCTCTTCTACTATAGAAATGGTTTTGAGGATGTTTTGATGTTTTTTCCTTTTGTTTACATAATATTCCCCAATTTCTGTAGTATTTTGCTCAAATATGCTTACATAAGTTTTCCCAATTTCGCCAGTATTTCCCTCACATATGCTTATATAAGTTTCCCCAATGCCTGCACTAGTATGTTTACATATGATTTTGTGTTTCATGCTATTATGAGTTTTGCTCACAGATGCTTTCCCATTTGATTACACTTCTGCACAAAAGCTATCAATTATTTGCCTAAAGCTAGATTGGTTATTGGCATCTCTTACGCCTTATAAAGTGTTCCCATATTTTTTTCCTTTGTATAATTACTCAATCATCACATGATGTGTTCTATTTTTCTTATGTTGCCTATACTGCATGCACTAATATGTTTTACTAAGGTGGAGCCAAATTCTGCAGTGATTATTTAATCCTCTTGTTCGTGGAAGTAGTTTCTATTGTTTTTTTGTTATTGCTTTTTTTTTTTTTTTAATGTGTTTTTTTTTTTTTTTTATTTTTTAATGATGAGGCCTTCTTTGTAACACCAACTTCATGCTATGAGTTTTGTTTTCCCATTTGATTCTTTAAAAGCTATAATTATTTAGTTATTATTGGTATCTTTTCTTTATAAAGTGTTCCCATATTTTTTTCCTTTGTATTTATCAATCATCACATGATGTGTTCTATTTTTCTTATGTTGCCTATACTGCATGACTAATATGTTTTACTAAGGTGGAGCCAAATTGTGATTATTTAATCCTCTTTTCTAGTAGTTTTTTTGTTTTTTTTTTTTATTGTATTGTTCAGTTTTTGATTTGATTTGTTTATTTTTTTCATACATGATGAGGCCTTCTTGCTGTAACACCAACTTCATGCTATGAGTTTTGCTCACGGATGCTTTCCCATTTGATTACGCTTGCACAAAAGCTATCAATTATTTGCCAATACTTTGAGTTGGTTATTGGCATCTCTTACGCCTTATAAAGTGTTCCCATATTTTTTTCCTTTGTAGTTGTTACTCAATCATCACATGATGTGTTCTATTTTTTTCTTATGTTGCCTATACTGCATGCACTAATATGTTTTACTAAGGTGGAGCCAAATTCGTGCGGTGATTATTTAATCCTCTTGTTACGTGGAAGTAGTTTCTATTGTTTTTTTTGTTATTGCACACCACCGATTGTTTTATATATTTTTTTTATTTGATAGTTTTTATTGTTATCTCTGTTCAGATTTTTTGATTAGAGTGTGTCCGGATCTTTGCTTTGATTTGGTTCTATTTTCATACATGATGGGGGTTTGATATCTTTGTTTTAGTCATCTTGCTCTATATAAATAGTTTTTATTGCATATACGTTTAAGGCTCCCGTCGTCACCCCATTTGTATGCTATTGTATTTAACCAAGTTCCGGCCTGGTATGATAGTATCATACGTAGCGTAGCTACCATTTGAACGAGTGGATAGGTGTCCGTTGTGTTTCGTATTTCGCCCGTCCTACACGACCATAACCTAATCATTGACCGTGTAGATGGACAAGCTGGGCGAGTAAATACTAGTGTGAGACCTTTGGTAGCGGCCTTTACAACTATCGTTGTCATCGTCGCCTATTTACTCGAAGAAACTCACATAACTAGGTGCGCACGGGCGTAGCGAGCCTTCCTTATTTCGAGACCTAACGGGAAGAAACATATGGAGCGTATTTTGAGGAGTGGTCGCGACTACTGTGTGAGCTACCTTCGAATGGACGTAGGCCCATTTCTCCATCTTGCATCCATAATGCGAGACAAGCATCTACTTGTAGATACCAAACATATGGCCATAGAAGAGCAATTAGCAATTTTCTTGCACATAGTGGGTCATAACACGAAGAACCGCACTTGTGCGCATTGAGTTCCTTCGGTGCCGGGGAAACTATCGGTCGTTACTTCAACGGCGTCCTTAGGGCAATATGTGCGGTTCGTGATGATTTTGTGCATCCTCCCACTAACGCTTGCCATCCGGAAATTGAGTGCAACCCAAATTGGTATCCTTATTTCAAAGTAAGCTTACATCTAATTAAATACATGGATTCTTACGAGTTACATGAAGGAATTATTACTATCTCCCAATTTTTTTTGACACGTAGGACTGCATAGGGCTTCTTGATGGGACACACATCGATGCCTCTCGTCCCTCGGCATGAATTACCCCGGTTCCGTGGCCGAAAAGGTCCAACCCAAAATGTACTTGCAAGTGGTGAACCCGGATCTAAAGTTCACCTACGTCCTAGTGGGTTGGGAAGGATCGGCAAACGATTTTACAGTTTTAGGAGATGCAATCTCACGTCCACAACCCGAAGGTCTAAAAATAATAGAAGGTGGGGAAAATAGTTTCATGCAATCTTTTCACGTTATTAGAACAATAATTACACATTGTCGTTTGTTGTGGGGAAGTATTACTTGGTAGAGGCCGGGCTTACGACTATGAATGGTTTCATAGCACCGTATCGAGGCGTTAGATACCACTTAAAGGAACACACGGGGAGGCCCCGACAAACCCGAAAGAGCCATTTAATCTTAGGCACTCGATGTTGCGATCGAAGGTGGAGCGTGCATTTGGCGTACTAAAGAATAGGTTCAAGGTGCTAACATCACACCCTTTTTCCCATTCAAAACTCAGGTAAAGTTAGTGCTTTCTTGTTGCATTCTCCATAACTACATTGCCGGTGTCGACCCGACCGATGCGATATTGAACGAAGGAGACACGGTGCAGAACAATTGATCTCGACGCAAGGTCGTTCACAACGGGAACAACGCGAGGAAAAAGGCAGTGGGCGGAACTAAGGGACGTAATAGCGAATGATATGTGGGTTTCTTACGATAGTTTAGTGTGACTAATGGAAATCTTCGCTTCTTTCTTTTCGGTTTTATTTCGTGTGTCTTGCATTTTGTTGAGTTATATGTTTTCCCTTTTGGGACCATGTGATGGTTGAATATGCGTAATGACATTCATTGTTTCTCTTTTTTTGTTTCAACTATCTTTGGACTGTGTCATTTATCCATTCATTGGAATTTTTAAGCCAAATGGAGGGCATGATCGCACGAACGACATTGGTCCGCTTAAGTTTGCGAGCAACAAGCGTGGCACACCAAACAAGCGATGGAAGCCGGAGCATGACAATTTCTGATACCATTGCTTGTAGAACAAGCGAAGAAAGGCCTCAAGTGTGACAAGTCTTTCAAGCGCGCTGCGTTTTTCTCTTGCGGCATTTGTGAATGCCAAATTCAAAACGGAGTTCAGCCCCGAGAATGTAGAAAATCACTCTGGAACCTTCAAGGCATGCTATGCTGAAATTAAGAAGGCCAGAGAACTCAGCGGCGCTGGATGGGACGATGCAACGAAGACGATCCTACTGGATCCAGTTGTCGCAGTGACATACATCGAGGTAATCTTGAAATCATCTGTAACTTGTACATACTTGATAGATACGTGACTTGTTGTACAACATTTTGGAATGTAGGCACACCCAGGCGCGAGGCCTTTCATTAATAAACCTATAGAGAACTATGAGGGTTTGAAGACAATATGCGGAGAGGACAGAGCCACGGGGTCGTACGCAACATCACTTTTCTCGGGAAATTGGGGAAAGATTTGAAGATGACGATATCGGCATTGACAATGTCGAGTCGGCTCAAGAGATGAACCTCAGTGATAACGACGAGGACAACAACCCTACCCCGCCGGTTGTTAACAGCTCGGCGACGTCATCGACGCAAAGGACACCACGAGCGAGCAAAGTGTCCAAAAACTCCGCAATGATGGGTGAACTCATCACCGTTGTCGGTCAAAGAGCGGATGCAATAAAGAACCCAACAAATTGGTCTGAGGTCCTGTACCGCAAGGTGATGGAAGTCGATGGTTTCGGGAAGACTCAACTCGCCGAAGTGTTTGATTATTTGCAAATGCATGAGAAGGAAGGCCAAGGGTTCATTGTGAAGGACATGGAACTCGGGCGCATATGGGTTGACAGGGTTCCTATCACGGATGATGTGAACTAGTTGGTTTGGGTCTTGCCCTCCGTATGGAGAGTGATCTTGGAGACAGGACTTTCCTCCTCTAATATTTCATGTTGTTTTTGCTTTCATCTATGCACCATGCATTAGTCCTTTTTTTGAGATATCTTACTTTATTTTGCATTTGCATTCTGGCTTTGGTAGCTGCATCTATGATTGGGTGATACCGTGTGTGGTATTTATTGCATCGGTCATTTTCCCGCTATTTCTTAAGTGGGGGGAGTGTTATATTTGTTGTACTGTTTGCTAGTTTTCATGTCAATCGGGTGTGTTTAGTTATTTTCATGTCTAAATAATTGCATATGTTTGGTTTGGGTTGCGTAGATTGGTTTACAATTTTATAGGTATGTTTCTTATATTTGAGGGTGTCGTATATCATTTCCTGCGTAATTGACGTGTTTGTTTTTGTTCTTGTTGTATGCGTTGGTGTAATGGCAATGATGAGAAATCTTATCGTGAAAGGAATGCACATAGGCTTGGTCCTCAAAAAATGGACGTGCTAGCGAGGTAATGAAAGGGACACGGTTCCTTGATTTGCGCCTAGTTGGTTTGTTTCTTCAATGGTGGTATTTATTTGAATCGTATATTCTTTGATTTTTGTTGAGATGTTTTAGCCATGTTTACCACTTGTTGTTTTTCGTTGTAGTTGTGGTCAGTCCCGTTTAGATTCAAAAAGATGCCATGTTTTGTTTTGTGCGTGAGATTTTTTTCTTGGTCGGTGTTTAAATCTTTGAACGCCTATCACTAGTTGTGTACATGGTGTGTCAATGTCGGCTTTTTTATTTTTGGATAATGTGGTACTAGTGTGGCGGGGCAATCAGGAGGCATACAATGCCACCATTGCAGCCCACTCCGTATGGCATGACAGCTTTGGTTTGGGAAGAGAGGACCAACAAATGCCAATGATTGTGCATTCACCATATACGTTTTTCCTGAGCCATGGAAATGAAGATGTCACCGTGAAGGAATTGTATGCTGGAAATTCAACATGCAGACCTTGGAATCATCGTTTGGGAATGCAATGTACCAGGTTTGTTAATGGTATGGAAATTAAACTGATTCTTTTTTGGATTGATATTGTAATGTAGCCAATGGTATGGGAATGCAATGTACCGAATTGTTTCTTTACTTGAGATCTTCATTTGTATGCGTCTGTTTTATGCTCTATCTCATAAAATTTTGAAATGTCAAGTGTATTATCCTGTTCCATAGCAGCATTTTTTTATTATTTTGAGATTGTTGTTGTTGCCTTCATGCTTTGCAATCACTATTGTCATCTTTGTAATCTGTAGAGAAATTGTTTCACCCTTGCTCGTTGAAATATACATCTTAATGGTTAATGATTTTCTGTATACCTTTGCTGCAGACATGAAATTGTTTGGGTTTTTACTGAGGCTGGGTGTAATGTGCAGAGGTTCAAAATTAGAGACAAAGTTGGAGTTGGATAAGTCATCAGCTCCTGCATTGTTTGTGATGATGGCCAACTAGAATTTAAGAATTATTGTCCTAAATTCCATTATGATTATATCTCTAGTTCAGTAAATTATTGTCATTTGGGTTGTAATGGTTTCAATTTCACAGGTGGATGAAGCATCACAGGAGGCAATGTTGGTGGAATGAAAGATTCGCAAGAGATGTTAGAGTTTGAGTTGAATTTGCAGTAGATACAAGTGGAATGGAAGCACTGTCAGAGATGAAGAAGGCATTGGATTAGAGGATGCAATACCAGAAATATGTTTCTTATTTTTTCATTCTCATGTAAAAATCCTCACTTGTTGTATTTCTCTTATGAAATGGTGTATATCACTATTCTTATCGCTAATGATATGAATTAAGCCCAAATCAGAAAGTTAATTATGGTATAATTCATCAATTTTTCATAATGCATCACTTTGATAGACTTCAAATTTCCAGCAATTACCTAAAAAATATTTTGTTATCTATTGCCAGAGGGGTGAGTTAGTGGAAAGAATGAGAGAGTTCAGGTGAAAAGAATGAGCTAGCCATGATATTAAGCTTATGGAATCACCTTATAGTTTTTTTCATTATACAAAATATATATGCAAACTGTTAATCTTAGTTAACCATATCTCAATTTCTCCCTTGCATCTTTTTTTGCTATGTTTTAATTGGTTCTTTTGTAATAATAAACAAAGTCCCAGCAATCAAGACGGCCATAATCTTCATTTCATCCATGCCATCATGAAAAAATACGACAATAAAGATCGGTACAATAGGGATTATATTCGAAAAATTAAAACTTAATCACGAAATTACAAATTTAATAAAAAAAGTTGAGTTAAATTTCGATAACGATAAGAAAATCATATTAATAAACACCCATTATAGAATTATTAAAACTTGCACCACAAAATTATAAATTTAATAAACGATCTTGAATGAAATTTATATTAAAAATAATATTAAATAAGCACTCATTATTAAATAATTAAAACTTATCCCGAAATTAAAAATTTTAATTCGTTACAATATTTTAACTAATTGTAGATCACATAAAAAAAAAAAACACTCATTACAATATTTAAGAAAATTATTAATCTCAAAAATTACAAAGGGGTAAGCATACCCCCCTCCGAAGTGGTGACCATACACCCACTTCACCTCTTACCAAACACCATGAACTGCCGAAGTGGTAACTTCCAGATTTAACTTCAACCAACCAAACACTGAAAGTGGTCACTGACATAACACTTCCAGTTATAACCAAACACACAGAAGTCCCCACTTCCAACTGAACTTCTCACTTCCACGGAAGTGGTCAGTTCCAGGAACTCACCATTTCAGAAAAGCACTTCCGTACCAAACAGCCCCTTATTACTTGATTAGATGGATACATATTCGAGTATCAATGAGGGCGAATAATTCTCTCTTGGGGGCTAATGGAATCCCTGCTATGGGGGTGGGGGTAATGGCTATGCTCATTTTGGAAAATTCCCATTTTACTCTGCACTTGTTTTATTTTATTAAAAATCATTAATTTTGTTTATCAACTATAATAATGAACTTAAATAATGATTAGATTAAGATATTCAATTTAAATATGTAATTATAATAATTTTAAACTAATAATGATGTTTTAAAATTTTTATAAATAAAAAATTTATTTATTTAACTGTTAAATACAATAATTAAATCGAATAATGAGTAAAATGGAACATTTTAGTTTAAATATTTAATCATAATGAAATATTTTTAATTAACTTAGTTATTTAATTATAGGAGTTAACATGAATAACAAGAGATATTTTATTAATAAAAATTATTTATTATTAAACATAAATTACAATTTATAAATAATAAGGGAAAATTACTGTTCACCCCTCGGAAATTTCAAAACTTCCTAAAAACCCCCTCCAACTTTTGCACACCCTAGACAGCCCTTCCTTTATAGTTTACATTCCCTTTTACCCCCTATCAGTCACTTCAAGTTGGTCCATGTTATGAAATTCCATTTTTGCCCTTACAAATAATGCGAAAAATACCGCCCAATCACATCATGTCTGACCTTTTATGCATACAAGTGTGCATTTTTTTGTCTCTGTTTAACTCAATCAAGTTTTCATTTAAAACTGCATTATTTAAGCGGAAATATAAGTTTTTAAATAGAAAAACATCACTTTTTAAAGAGAGACTGAGTTTGTTAAACAGAAACGCAATATTTAAACGGAGACACTTTTTTAAACAAAAACCTCAATTCCCTTTGCATGTAAAGTGAATTTGAAGAATGTGAAGCTTTAAAGTGGCATTAAATGAAGCTCTTTTACCCTTGCATGTAAAGTGAATCTTCATTAATGTGTTTGAGTTAACCAAGATGATCATGGTTAAACAAAACCGCATTATTTAAGCGGAAATATAAGTTTTTAAAGAGAAAAACATCACTTTTTAAAGAGAGACTGAGTTTGTTAAACAGAAACGCAATATTTAAACGGAGACACTTTTTTAAACAAAAACCTCAATTCCCATTGCATGTAAAGTGAATTTGAAGAATGTGAAGCTTTAAAGTGGCATTAAATGAAGCTCTTTTACCCTTGCATGTAAAGTGAATCATCATTAATGTGTTTGAGTTAACCAAGATGATCATGCTTAAACAAAACCGCATTATTTAAGCGGAAATATAAGTTTTTAAAGAGAAAAACATCACTTTTTAAAGAGAGACTGAGTTTGTTAAACAGAAACGCAATATTTAAACGGAGACACTTTTTTAAACAAAAACCTCAATTCCCATTGCATGTAAAGTGAATTTGAAGAATGTGAAGCTTTAAAGTGGCATTAAATGAAGCTCTTTTACCCTTGCATGTAAAGTGAATCATCATTAATGTGTTTGAGTTAACCAAGATGATCATGCTTAAACAAAACCGCATTATTTAAGCGGAAATATAAGTTTTTAAAGAGAAAAACATCACTTTTTAAAGAGAGACTGAGTTTGTTAAACAGAAACGCAATATTTAAACGGAGACACTTTTTTAAACAAAAACCTCAATTCCCATTGCATGTAAAGTGAATTTGAAGAATGTGAAGCTTTAAAGTGGTATTAAATGAAGCTCTTTTACCCTTGCATGTAAAGTGAATCATCATTAATGTGTTTGAGTTAACCAAGATGATCATGCTTAAACAAAACCGCATTATTTAAGCGGAAATATAAGTTTTTAAAGAGAAAAACATCACTTTTTAAAGAGAGAATGAGTTTGTTAAAAAGAAACGCAATATTTAAACGGAGACACTTTTTTAAATAAAATCCTCAATTCACATTGCATGTAAAGTGAATTTGAAGAATGTGAAACTTTAAAGTGGCATTAAATGAAGCTCTTTTACCCTTGCATGTAAAGTGAATCATCATTAATGTGTTTGAGTTAACCAAGATGATCATGGTTAAACAAAACCGCATTATTTAAGCGGAAATATAAGTTTTTAAAGAGAAAAACATCACTTTTTAAAGAGAGACTGAGTTTGTTAAACAGAAACGCAATATTTAAACGGAGACACTTTTTTAAACAAAAACCTCAATTCCCATTGCATGTAAAGTGAATTTGAAGAATGTGAAGCTTTAAAGTGGCATTAAATGAAGCTCTTTTAAACTTGCATGTAAAGTGAATCATCATTAATGTGTTTGAGTTAACCAAGATGATCATGCTTAAACAAAACCGCATTATTTAAGCGGAAATATAAGTTTTTAAAGAGAAAAACATCACTTTTTAAAGAGAGAATGAGTTTGTTAAAAAGAAACGCAATATTTAAACGGAGACACTTTTTTAAATAAAATCCTCAATTCACATTGCATGTAAAGTGAATTTGAAGAATGTGAAGCTTTAAAGTGGCATTAAATGAAGCTCTTTTACCCTTGCATGTAAAGTGAATCATCATTAATGTGTTTGAGTTAACCAAGATGATAATGGTTAAACAAAACCGCATTATTTAAGCGGAAATATAAGTTTTTAAAGAGAAAAACATCACTTTTTAAAGAGAGACTGAGTTTGTTAAAAAGAAACGCAATATTTAAACGGAGACACTTTTTTAAATAAAATCCTCAATTCACATTGCATGTAAAGTGAATTTGAAGAATGTGAAGCTTTAAAGTGGCATTAAATGAAGCTCTTTTACCCTTGCATGTAAAGTGAATCATCATTAATGTGTTTGAGTTAACCAAGATGATCATGGTTAAACAAAACCGCATTATTTAAGCGGAAATATAAGTTTTTAAAGAGAAAAACATCACTTTTTAAAGAGAGACTGAGTTTGTTAAACAGAAACGCAATATTTAAACGGAGACACTTTTTTAAACAAAAACCTCAATTCCCATTGCATGTAAAGTGAATTTGAATAATGTGAAGCTTTAAAGTGGCATTAAATGAAGCTCTTTTACCCTTGCATGTAAAGTGAATCATCATTAATGTGTTTGAGTTAACCAAGATAATCATGCTTAAACAAAACCGCATTATTTAAGCGGAAATATAAGTTTTTAAAGAGAAAAACATCACTTTTTAAAGAGAGACTGAGTTTGTTAAACAGAAACGCAATATTTAAACGGAGACACTTTTTTAAACAAAAACCTCAATTCCCATTGCATGTAAAGTGAATTTGAAGAATGTGAAGCTTTAAAGTGGTATTAAATGAAGCTCTTTTACCCTTGCATGTAAAGTGAATCATCATTAATGTGTTTGAGTTAACCAAGATGATCATGCTTAAACAAAACCGCATTATTTAAGCGGAAATATAAGTTTTTAAAGAGAAAAACATCACTTTTTAAAGAGAGAATGAGTTTGTTAAAAAGAAACGTAATATTTAAACGGAGACACTTTTTTAAATAAAAACCTCAATTCCCATTGCATGTAAAGTGAATTTGAAGAATGTGAAGCTTTAAAGAGGTATTAAATGAAGCTCTTTTACCCTTGCATGTAAAGTGAATCATCATTAATGTGTTTGAGTTAACCAAGATGATCATGCTTAAACAAAACCGCATTATTTAAGCGGAAATATAAGTTTTTAAAGAGAAAAACATCACTTTTTAAAGAGAGAATGAGTTTGTTAAAAAGAAACGCAATATTTAAACGGAGACACTTTTTTAAAGAAAATCCTCAATTCACATTTCATGTAAAGTGAATTTGAAGAATGTGAAGCTTTAAAGTGGCATTAAATGAAGCTCTTTTACCCTTGCATGTAAAGTGAATCATCATTAATGTGTTTGAGTTAACCAAGATGATCATGGTTAAACAAAACCGCATTATTTAAGCGGAAATATAAGTTTTTAAAGAGAAAAACATCACTTTTTAAAGAGAGACTGAGTTTGTTAAACAGAAACGCAATATTTAAACGGAGACACTTTTTTAAACAAAAACCTCAATTCCCTTTGCATGTAAAGTGAATTTGAAGAATGTGAAGCTTTAAAGTGGCATTAAATGAAGCTCTTTTACCCTTGCATGTAAAGTGAATCATCATTAATGTGTTTGAGTTAACCAAGATGATCATGCTTAAAAAAAACCGCATTATTTAAGCGGAAATATAAGTTTTTAAAGAGAAAAACATCACTTTTTAAAGAGAGACTGAGTTTGTTAAACAGAAACGCAATATTTAAACGGAGACACTTTTTTAAACAAAAACCTCAATTCCCATTGCATGTAAAGTGAATTTGAAGAATGTGAAGCTTTAAAGTGGTATTAAATGAAGCTCTTTTACCCTTGCATGTAAAGTGAATCATCATTAATGTGTTTGAGTTAACCAAGATGATCATGCTTAAACAAAACCGCATTATTTAAGCGGAAATATAAGTTTTTAAAGAGAAAAACATCACTTTTTAAAGAGAGACTGAGTTTGTTAAACAGAAACGCAATATTTAAACGGAGACACTTTTTTAAACAAAAACCTCAATTCCCTTTGCATGTAAAGTGAATTTGAAGAATGTGAAGCTTTAAAGTGGCATTAAATGAAGCTCTTTTACCCTTGCATGTAAAGTGAATCATCATTAATGTGTTTGAGTTAACCAAGATGATCATGCTTAAACAAAACCGCATTATTTAAGCGGAAATATAAGTTTTTAAAGAGAAAAACATCACTTTTTAAAAAGAGAATGAGTTTGTTAAAAAGAAACGCAATATTTAAACGGAGACACTTTTTTAAATAAAATCCTCAATTCGCATTGCATGTAAAGTGAATTTGAAGAATGTGAAGCTTTAAAGTGGTATTAAATGAAGCTCTTTTACCCTTGCATGTAAAGTGAATCATCATTAATGTGTTTGAGTTAACCAAGATGATCATGCTTAAACAAAACCGCATTATTTAAGCGGAAATATAAGTTTTTAAAGAGAAAAACATCACTTTTTAAAGAGAGACTGAGTTTGTTAAACAGAAACGCAATATTTAAACGGAGACACTTTTTTAAACAAAAACCTCAATTCCCATTGCATGTAAAGTGAATTTGAAGAATGTGAAGCTTTAAAGTGGTATTAAATGAAGCTCTTTTACCCTTGCATGTAAAGTGAATCATCATTAATGTGTTTGAGTTAACCAAGATGATCATGCTTAAACAAAACCGCATTATTTAAGCGGAAATATAAGTTTTTAAAGAGAAAAACATCACTTTTTAAAGAGAGAATGAGTTTGTTAAAAAGAAACGCAATATTTAAACGGAGACACTTTTTTAAACAAAATCCTTAATTCCCATTGCATGTAAAGTGAATTTGAAGAATGTGAAGCTTTAAAGTGGCATTAAATGAAGCTCTTTTACCCTTGCATGTAAAGTGAATCATCATTAATGTGTTTGAGTTAACCAAGATGATCATGGTTAAACAAAACCGCATTATTTAAGCGGAAATATAAGTTTTTAAAGAGAAAAACATCAATTTTTAAAGAGAGACTGAGTTTGTTAAACAGAAACGCAATATTTAAACGGAGACACTTTTTTAAACAAAAACCTCAATTCCCATTGCATGTAAAGTGAATTTGAAGAATGTGAAGCTTTAAAGTGGCATTAAATGAAGCTCTTTTACCCTTGCATGTAAAGTGAATCATCATTAATGTGTTTGAGTTAACCAAGATGATCATGCTTAAACAAAACCGCATTATTTAAGCGGAAATATAAGTTTTTAAAGAGAAAAACATCACTTTTTAAAGAGAGACTGAGTTTGTTAAACAGAAACGCAATATTTAAACGGAGACACTTTTTTAAACAAAAACCTCAATTCCCATTGCATGTAAAGTGAATTTGAAGAATGTGAAGCTTTAAAGTGGTATTAAATGAAGCTCTTTTACCCTTGCATGTAAAGTGAATCATCATTAATGTGTTTGAGTTAACCAAGATGATCATGCTTAAACAAAACCGCATTATTTAAGCGGAAATATAAGTTTTTAAAGAGAAAAACATCACTTTTTAAAGAGAGAATGAGTTTGTTAAAAAGAAACGCAATATTTAAACGGAGACACTTTTTTAAATAAAATCCTCAATTCACATTGCATGTAAAGTGAATTTGAAGAATGTGAAGCTTTAAAGTGGCATTAAATGAAGCTCTTTTACCCTTGCATGTAAAGTGAATCATCATTAATGTGTTTGAGTTAACCAAGATGATAATGGTTAAACAAAACCGCATTATTTAAGCGGAAATATAAGTTTTTAAAGAGAAAAACATCACTTTTTAAAGAGAGACTGAGTTTGTTAAAAAGAAACGCAATATTTAAACGGAGACACTTTTTTAAATAAAATCCTCAATTCACATTGCATGTAAAGTGAATTTGAAGAATGTGAAGCTTTAAAGTGGCATTAAATGAAGCTCTTTTACCCTTGCATGTAAAGTGAATCATCATTAATGTGTTTGAGTTAACCAAGATGATCATGGTTAAACAAAACCGCATTATTTAAGCGGAAATATAAGTTTTTAAAGAGAAAAACATCACTTTTTAAAGAGAGACTGAGTTTGTTAAACAGAAACGCAATATTTAAACGGAGACACTTTTTTAAACAAAAACCTCAATTCCCATTGCATGTAAAGTGAATTTGAATAATGTGAAGCTTTAAAGTGGCATTAAATGAAGCTCTTTTACCCTTGCATGTAAAGTGAATCATCATTAATGTGTTTGAGTTAACCAAGATAATCATGCTTAAACAAAACCGCATTATTTAAGCGGAAATATAAGTTTTTAAAGAGAAAAACATCACTTTTTAAAGAGAGACTGAGTTTGTTAAACAGAAACGCAATATTTAAACGGAGACACTTTTTTAAACAAAAACCTCAATTCCCATTGCATGTAAAGTGAATTTGAAGAATGTGAAGCTTTAAAGTGGTATTAAATGAAGCTCTTTTACCCTTGCATGTAAAGTGAATCATCATTAATGTGTTTGAGTTAACCAAGATGATCATGCTTAAACAAAACCGCATTATTTAAGCGGAAATATAAGTTTTTAAAGAGAAAAACATCACTTTTTAAAGAGAGAATGAGTTTGTTAAAAAGAAACGTAATATTTAAACGGAGACACTTTTTTAAATAAAAACCTCAATTCCCATTGCATGTAAAGTGAATTTGAAGAATGTGAAGCTTTAAAGTGGCATTAAATGAAGCTCTTTTACCCTTGCATGTAAAGTGAATCATCATTAATGTGTTTGAGTTAACCAAGATGATCATGCTTAAACAAAACCGCATTATTTAAGCGGAAATATAAGTTTTTAAAGAGAAAAACATCACTTTTTAAAGAGAGAATGAGTTTGTTAAAAAGAAACGCAATATTTAAACGGAGACACTTTTTTAAATAAAATCCTCAATTCACATTGCATGTAAAGTGAATTTGAAGAATGTGAAGCTTTAAAGTGGCATTAAATGAAGCTCTTTTACCCTTGCATGTAAAGTGAATCATCATTAATGTGTTTGAGTTAACCAAGATGATCATGGTTAAACAAAACCGCATTATTTAAGCGGAAATATAAGTTTTTAAAGAGAAAAACATCACTTTTTAAAGAGAGACCGAGTTTGTTAAACGAAACGCAACATTTAAACGGAGACACTTTTTTAAACAAAAACCTCAATTCCCTTTGCATGTAAAGTGAATTTGAAGAATGTGAAGCTTTAAAGTGGCATTAAATGAAGCTCTTTTACCCTTGCATGTAAAGTGAATCATCATTAATGTGTTTGAGTTAACCAAGATGATCATGCTTAAACAAAACCGCATTATTTAAGCGGAAATATAAGTTTTTAAAGAGAAAAACATCACTTTTTAAAGAGAGACTGAGTTTGTTAAACAGAAACGCAATATTTAAACGGAGACACTTTTTTAAACAAAAACCTCAATTCCCATTGCATGTAAAGTGAATTTGAAGAATGTGAAGCTTTAAAGTGGTATTAAATGAAGCTCTTTTACCCTTGCATGTAAAGTGAATCATCATTAATGTGTTTGAGTTAACCAAGATGATCATGCTTAAACAAAACCGCATTATTTAAGCGGAAATATAAGTTTTTAAAGAGAAAAACATCACTTTTTAAAGAGAGACTGAGTTTGTTAAACAGAAACGCAATATTTAAACGGAGACACTTTTTTAAACAAAAACCTCAATTCCCTTTGCATGTAAAGTGAATTTGAAGAATGTGAAGCTTTAAAGTGGCATTAAATGAAGCTCTTTTACCCTTGCATGTAAAGTGAATCATCATTAATGTGTTTGAGTTAACCAAGATGATCATGCTTAAACAAAACCGCATTATTTAAGCGGAAATATAAGTTTTTAAAGAGAAAAACATCACTTTTTAAAGAGAGAATGAGTTTGTTAAACGAAACGCAATATTTAAACGGAGACACTTTTTTAAACAAAAACCTCAATTCCCATTGCATGTAAAGTGAATTTGAAGAATGTGAAGCTTTAAAGTGGCATTAAATGAAGCTCTTTTACCCTTGCATGTAAAGTGAATCATCATTAATGTGTTTGAGTTAACCAAGATGATCATGCTTAAACAAAACCGCATTATTTAAGCGGAAATATAAGTTTTTAAAGAGAAAAACATCACTTTTTAAAAAGAGAATGAGTTTGTTAAAAAGAAACGCAATATTTAAACGGAGACACTTTTTTAAACAAAAACCTCAATTCCCATTGCATGTAAAGTGAATTTGAAGAATGTGAAGCTTTAAAGTGGCATTAAATGAAGCTCTTTTACCCTTGCATGTAAAGTGAATCATCATTAATGTGTTTGAGTTAACCAAGATGATCATGCTTAAACAAAACCGCATTATTTAAGCGGAAATATAAGTTTTTAAAGAGAAAAACATCACTTTTTAAAGAGAGACTGAGTTTGTTAAACAGAAACGCAATATTTAAACGGAGACACTTTTTTAAACAAAAACCTCAATTCCCATTGCATGTAAAGTGAATTTGAAGAATGTGAAGCTTTAAAGTGGTATTAAATGAAGCTCTTTTACCCTTGCATGTAAAGTGAATCATCATTAATGTGTTTGAGTTAACCAAGATGATCATGCTTAAACAAAACCGCATTATTTAAGCGGAAATATAAGTTTTTAAAGAGAAAAACATCACTTTTTAAAGAGAGAATGAGTTTGTTAAAAAGAAACGCAATATTTAAACGGAGACACTTTTTTAAACAAAATCCTCAATTCCCATTGCATGTAAAGTGAATTTGAAGAATGTGAAGCTTTAAAGTGGCATTAAATGAAGCTCTTTTACCCTTGCATGTAAAGTGAATCATCATTAATGTGTTTGAGTTAACCAAGATGATCATGCTTAAACAAAACCGCATTATTTAAGCGGAAATATAAGTTTTTAAAGAGAAAAACATCACTTTTTAAAGAGAGAATGAGTTTGTTAAAAAGAAACGCAATATTTAAACGGAGACACTTTTTTAAACAAAATCCTCAATTCCCATTGCATGTAAAGTGAATTTGAAGAATGTGAAGCTTTAAAGTGGCATTAAATGAAGCTCTTTTACCCTTGCATGTAAAGTGAATCATCATTAATGTGTTTGAGTTAACCAAGATGATCATGCTTAAACAAAACCGCATTATTTAAGCGGAAATATAAGTTTTTAAAGAGAAAAACATCACTTTTTAAAGAGAGACTGAGTTTGTTAAACAGAAACGCAATATTTAAACGGAGACACTTTTTTAAACAAAAACCTCAATTCCCATTGCATGTAAAGTGAATTTGAAGAATGTGAAGCTTTAAAGTGGCATTAAATGAAGCTCTTTTACCCTTGCATGTAAAGTGAATCATCATTAATGTGTTTGAGTTAACCAAGATGATCATGCTTAAACAAAACCGCATTATTTAAGCGGAAATATAAGTTTTTAAAGAGAAAAACATCACTTTTTAAAGAGAGACTGAGTTTGTTAAACGAAAACGCAATATTTAAACGGAGACACTTTTTTAAACAAAAACCTCAATTCCCATTGCATGTAAAGTGAATTTGAAGAATGTGAAGCTTTAAAGTGGCATTAAATGAAGCTCTTTTACCCTTGCATGTAAAGTGAATCATCATTAATGTGTTTGAGTTAACCAAGATGATCATGCTTAAACAAAACCGCATTATTTAAGCGGAAATATAAGTTTTTAAAGAGAAAAACATCACTTTTTAAAGAGAGAATGAGTTTGTTAAAAAGAAACGCAATATTTAAACGGAGACACTTTTTTAAACAAAAACCTCAATTCCCATTGCATGTAAAGTGAATTTGAAGAATGTGAAGCTTTAAAGTGGCATTAAATGAAGCTCTTTTACCCTTGCATGTAAAGTGAATCATCATTAATGTGTTTGAGTTAACCAAGATGATCATGCTTAAACAAAACCGCATTATTTAAGCGGAAATATAAGTTTTTAAAGAGAAAAACATCACTTTTTAAAGAGAGACTGAGTTTGTTAAAAAGAAACGCAATATTTAAACGGAGACACTTTTTTAAACAAAAACCTCAATTCCCATTGCATGTAAAGTGAATTTGAAGAATGTGAAGCTTTAAAGTGGCATTAAATGAAGCTCTTTTACCCTTGCATGTAAAGTGAATCATCATTAATGTGTTTGAGTTAACCAAGATGATCATGCTTAAACAAAACCGCATTATTTAAGCGGAAATATAAGTTTTTAAAGAGAAAAACATCACTTTTTAAAGAGAGACTGAGTTTGTTAAAAGAAACGCAATATTTAAACGGAGACACTTTTTTAAACAAAAACCTCAATTCCCATTGCATGTAAAGTGAATTTGAAGAATGTGAAGCTTTAAAGTGGCATTAAATGAAGCTCTTTTACCCTTGCATGTAAAGTGAATCATCATTAATGTGTTTGAGTTAACCAAGATGATCATGCTTAAACAAAACCGCATTATTTAAGCGGAAATATAAGTTTTTAAAGAGAAAAACATCACTTTTTAAAGAGAGACTGAGTTTGTTAAACAGAAACGCAATATTTAAACGGAGACACTTTTTTAAACAAAAACCTCAATTCCCATTGCATGTAAAGTGAATTTGAAGAATGTGAAGCTTTAAAGTGGCATTAAATGAAGCTCTTTTACCCTTGCATGTAAAGTGAATCATCATTAATGTGTTTGAGTTAACCAAGATGATCATGCTTAAACAAAACCGCATTATTTAAGCGGAAATATAAGTTTTTAAAGAGAAAAACATCACTTTTTAAAGAGAGAATGAGTTTGTTAAAAAGAAACGTAATATTTAAACGGAGACACTTTTTTAAACAAAAACCTCAATTCCCATTGCATGTAAAGTGAATTTGAAGAATGTGAAGCTTTAAAGTGGCATTAAATGAAGCTCTTTTACCCTTGCATGTAAAGTGAATCATCATTAATGTGTTTGAGTTAACCAAGATGATCATGCTTAAACAAAACCGCATTATTTAAGCGGAAATATAAGTTTTTAAAGAGAAAAACATCACTTTTTAAAGAGAGAATGAGTTTGTTAAAAAGAAACGCAATATTTAAACGGAGACACTTTTTTAAATAAAATCCTCAATTCACATTGCATGTAAAGTGAATTTGAAGAATGTGAAGCTTTAAAGTGGCATTAAATGAAGCTCTTTTACCCTTGCATGTAAAGTGAATCATCATTAATGTGTTTGAGTTAACCAAGATGATCATGCTTAAACAAAACCGCATTATTTAAGCGGAAATATAAGTTTTTAAAGAGAAAAACATCACTTTTTAAAGAGAGACTGAGTTTGTTAAACAGAAACGCAATATTTAAACGGAGACACTTTTTTAAACAAAAACCTCAATTCCCATTGCATGTAAAGTGAATTTGAAGAATGTGAAGCTTTAAAGTGGCATTAAATGAAGCTCTTTTACCCTTGCATGTAAAGTGAATCATCATTAATGTGTTTGAGTTAACCAAGATGATCATGCTTAAACAAAACCGCATTATTTAAGCGGAAATATAAGTTTTTAAAGAGAAAAACATCACTTTTTAAAGAGAGACTGAGTTTGTTAAACAGAAACGCAATATTTAAACGGAGACACTTTTTTAAACAAAAACCTCAATTCCCATTGCATGTAAAGTGAATTTGAAGAATGTGAACCTTTAAAGTGGTATTAAATGAAGCTCTTTTACCTTGCATGTAAAGTGAATCATCATTAATGTGTTTGAGTTAACCAAGATGATCATGCTTAAACAAAACCGCATTATTTAAGCGGAAATATAAGTTTTTAAAGAGAAAAACATCACTTTTTAAAGAGAGACTGAGTTTGTTAAACAGAAACGCAATATTTAAACGGAGACACTTTTTTAAACAAAAACCTCAATTCCCATTGCATGTAAAGTGAATTTGAAGAATGTGAAGCTTTAAAGTGGCATTAAATGAAGCTCTTTTACCCTTGCATGTAAAGTGAATCATCATTAATGTGTTTGAGTTAACCAAGATGATCATGCTTAAACAAAACCGCATTATTTAAGCGGAAATATAAGTTTTTAAAGAGAAAAACATCACTTTTTAAAGAGAGAATGAGTTTGTTAAAAAGAAACGCAATATTTAAACGGAGACACTTTTTTAAATAAAATCCTCAATTCACATTGCATGTAAAGTGAATTTGAAGAATGTGAAGCTTTAAAGTGGCATTAAATGAAGCTCTTTTACCCTTGCATGTAAAGTGAATCATCATTAATGTGTTTGAGTTAACCAAGATGATCATGGTTAAACAAAACCGCATTATTTAAGCGGAAATATAAGTTTTTAAAGAGAAAAACATCACTTTTTAAAGAGAGAATGAGTTTGTTAAACAGAAACGCAATATTTAAACGGAGACACTTTTTTAAACAAAAACCTCAATTCCCTTTGCATGTAAAGTGAATTTGAAGAATGTGAAGCTTTAAAGTGGCATTAAATGAAGCTCTTTTACCCTTGCATGTAAAGTGAATCATCATTAATGTGTTTGAGTTAACCAAGATGATCATGCTTAAACAAAACCGCATTATTTAAGCGGAAATATAAGTTTTTAAAGAGAAAAACATCACTTTTTAAAGAGAGACTGAGTTTGTTAAACAGAAACGCAATATTTAAACGGAGACACTTTTTTAAACAAAAACCTCAATTCCCATTGCATGTAAAGTGAATTTGAAGAATGTGAAGCTTTAAAGTGGCATTAAATGAAGCTCTTTTACCCTTGCATGTAAAGTGAATCATCATTAATGTGTTTGAGTTAACCAAGATGATCATGCTTAAACAAAACCGCATTATTTAAGCGGAAATATAAGTTTTTAAAGAGAAAAACATCACTTTTTAAAGAGAGAATGAGCTTGTTAAACAGAAACGCAATATTTAAACGGAGACACTTTTTAAATAAAAACCTCAATTCCCATTGCATGTAAAGTGAATTTGAAGAATGTGAAGCTTTAAAGTGGCATTAAATGAAGCTCTTTTACCCTTGCATGTAAAGTGAATCATCATTAATGTGTTTGAGTTAACCAAGATGATCATGCTTAAACAAAACCGCATTATTTAAGCGGAAATATAAGTTTTTAAAGAGAAAAACATCACTTTTTAAAGAGAGACTGAGTTTGTTAAAAAGAAACGCAATATTTAAACGGAGACACTTTTTTAAACAAAAACCTCAATTCCCATTGCATGTAAAGTGAATTTGAAGAATGTGAAGCTTTAAAGTGGCATTAAATGAAGCTCTTTTACCCTTGCATGTAAAGTGAATCATCATTAATGTGTTTGAGTTAACCAAGATGATCATGCTTAAACAAAACCGCATTATTTAAGCGGAAATATAAGTTTTTAAAGAGAAAAACATCACTTTTTAAAGAGAGAATGAGTTTGTTAAAAAGAAACGCAATATTTAAACGGAGACACTTTTTTTAAACAAAAACCTCAATTCCCATTGCATGTAAAGTGAATTTGAAGAATGTGAAGCTTTAAAGTGGCATTAAATGAAGCTCTTTTACCCTTGCATGTAAAGTGAATCATCATTAATGTGTTTGAGTTAACCAAGATGATCATGCTTAAACAAAACCGCATTATTTAAGCGGAAATATAAGTTTTTAAAGAGAAAAACATCACTTTTAAAGAGAGAATGAGTTTGTTAAACAGAAACGCAATATTTAAACGGAGACACTTTTTTAAACAAAAACCTCAATTCCCATTGCATGTAAAGTGAATTTGAAGAATGTGAAGCTTTAAAGTGGCATTAAATGAAGCTCTTTTACCCTTGCATGTAAAGTGAATCATCATTAATGTGTTTGAGTTAACCAAGATGATCATGCTTAAACAAAACCGCATTATTTAAGCGGAAATATAAGTTTTTAAAGAGAAAAACATCACTTTTTAAAGAGAGACTGAGTTTGTTAAACGAAACGCAATATTTAAACGGAGACACTTTTTTAAACAAAAACCTCAATTCCCATTGCATGTAAAGTGAATTTGAAGAATGTGAAGCTTTAAAGTGGCATTAAATGAAGCTCTTTTACCCTTGCATGTAAAGTGAATCATCATTAATGTGTTTGAGTTAACCAAGATGATCATGCTTAAACAAAACCGCATTATTTAAGCGGAAATATAAGTTTTTAAAGAGAAAAACATCACTTTTTAAAGAGAGACTGAGTTTGTTAAAAGAAACGCAATATTTAAACGGAGACACTTTTTTAAACAAAAACCTCAATTCCCATTGCATGTAAAGTGAATTTGAAGAATGTGAAGCTTTAAAGTGGCATTAAATGAAGCTCTTTTACCCTTGCATGTAAAGTGAATCATCATTAATGTGTTTGAGTTAACCAAGATGATCATGCTTAAACAAAACCGCATTATTTAAGCGGAAATATAAGTTTTTAAAGAGAAAAACATCACTTTTTAAAGAGAGACCGAGTTTGTTAAACGAAACGCAATATTTAAACGGAGACACTTTTTTAAACAAAAACCTCAATTCCCATTGCATGTAAAGTGAATTTGAAGAATGTGAAGCTTTAAAGTGGCATTAAATGAAGCTCTTTTACCCTTGCATGTAAAGTGAATCATCATTAATGTGTTTGAGTTAACCAAGATGATCATGCTTAAACAAAACCGCATTATTTAAGCGGAAATATAAGTTTTTAAAGAGAAAAACATCACTTTTTAAAGAGAGAATGAGTTTGTTAAAAAGAAACGCAATATTTAAACGGAGACACTTTTTTAAACAAAAACCTCAATTCCCATTGCATGTAAAGTGAATTTGAAGAATGTGAAGCTTTAAAGTGGCATTAAATGAAGCTCTTTTACCCTTGCATGTAAAGTGAATCATCATTAATGTGTTTGAGTTAACCAAGATGATCATGCTTAAACAAAACCGCATTATTTAAGCGGAAATATAAGTTTTTAAAGAGAAAAACATCACTTTTTAAAGAGAGACCGAGTTTGTTAAACGAAACGCAATATTTAAACGGAGACACTTTTTTAAACAAAAACCTCAATTCCCATTGCATGTAAAGTGAATTTGAAGAATGTGAAGCTTTAAAGTGGCATTAAATGAAGCTCTTTTACCCTTGCATGTAAAGTGAATCATCATTAATGTGTTTGAGTTAACCAAGATGATCATGCTTAAACAAAACCGCATTATTTAAGCGGAAATATAAGTTTTTAAAGAGAAAAACATCACTTTTTAAAGAGAGAATGAGTTTGTTAAAACGAAACGCAATATTTAAACGGAGACACTTTTTTAAACAAAAACCTCAATTCCCATTGCATGTAAAGTGAATTTGAAGAATGTGAAGCTTTAAAGTGGCATTAAATGAAGCTCTTTTACCCTTGCATGTAAAGTGAATCATCATTAATGTGTTTGAGTTAACCAAGATGATCATGCTTAAACAAAACCGCATTATTTAAGCGGAAATATAAGTTTTTAAAGAGAAAAACATCACTTTTTAAAGAGAGACCGAGTTTGTTAAACGAAAACGCAATATTTAAACGGAGACACTTTTTTAAACAAAAACCTCAATTCCCATTGCATGTAAAGTGAATTTGAAGAATGTGAAGCTTTAAAGTGGCATTAAATGAAGCTCTTTTACCCTTGCATGTAAAGTGAATCATCATTAATGTGTTTGAGTTAACCAAGATGATCATGCTTAAACAAAACCGCATTATTTAAGCGGAAATATAAGTTTTTAAAGAGAAAAACATCACTTTTTAAAGAGAGAATGAGTTTGTTAAAAAGAAACGCAATATTTAAACGGAGACACTTTTTTTAAACAAAAACCTCAATTCCCATTGCATGTAAAGTGAATTTGAAGAATGTGAAGCTTTAAAGTGGCATTAAATGAAGCTCTTTTACCCTTGCATGTAAAGTGAATCATCATTAATGTGTTTGAGTTAACCAAGATGATCATGCTTAAACAAAACCGCATTATTTAAGCGGAAATATAAGTTTTTAAAGAGAAAAACATCACTTTTTAAAGAGAGAATGAGTTTGTTAAAAAGAAACGCAATATTTAAACGGAGACACTTTTTTAAACAAAAACCTCAATTCCCATTGCATGTAAAGTGAATTTGAAGAATGTGAAGCTTTAAAGTGGCATTAAATGAAGCTCTTTTACCCTTGCATGTAAAGTGAATCATCATTAATGTGTTTGAGTTAACCAAGATGATCATGCTTAAACAAAACCGCATTATTTAAGCGGAAATATAAGTTTTTAAAGAGAAAAACATCACTTTTTAAAGAGAGAACGAGTTTGTTAAACGAAACGCAATATTTAAACGGAGACACTTTTTTAAACAAAAACCTCAATTCCCATTGCATGTAAAGTGAATTTGAAGAATGTGAAGCTTTAAAGTGGCATTAAATGAAGCTCTTTTACCCTTGCATGTAAAGTGAATCATCATTAATGTGTTTGAGTTAACCAAGATGATCATGCTTAAACAAAACCGCATTATTTAAGCGGAAATATAAGTTTTTAAAGAGAAAAACATCACTTTTTAAAGAGAGAATGAGTTTGTTAAAAGGAAACGCAATATTTAAACGGAGACACTTTTTAAACAAAAACCTCAATTCCCATTGCATGTAAAGTGAATTTGAAGAATGTGAAGCTTTAAAGTGGCATTAAATGAAGCTCTTTTACCCTTGCATGTAAAGTGAATCATCATTAATGTGTTTGAGTTAACCAAGATGATCATGCTTAAACAAAACCGCATTATTTAAGCGGAAATATAAGTTTTTAAAGAGAAAAACATCACTTTTTAAAGAGAGACTGAGTTTGTTAAACAGAAACGCAATATTTAAACGGAGACACTTTTTTAAACAAAAACCTCAATTCCCATTGCATGTAAAGTGAATTTGAAGAATGTGAAGCTTTAAAGTGGCATTAAATGAAGCTCTTTTACCCTTGCATGTAAAGTGAATCATCATTAATGTGTTTGAGTTAACCAAGATGATCATGCTTAAACAAAACCGCATTATTTAAGCGGAAATATAAGTTTTTAAAGAGAAAAACATCACTTTTTAAAGAGAGAACGAGTTTGTTAAAATGAAACGCAATATTTAAACGGAGACACTTTTTTAAACAAAAACCTCAATTCCCATTGCATGTAAAGTGAATTTGAAGAATGTGAAGCTTTAAAGTGGCATTAAATGAAGCTCTTTTACCCTTGCATGTAAAGTGAATCATCATTAATGTGTTTGAGTTAACCAAGATGATCATGCTTAAACAAAACCGCATTATTTAAGCGGAAATATAAGTTTTTAAAGAGAAAAACATCACTTTTTAAAGAGAGAGTGAGTTTGTTAAAACGTAAACGCAATATTTAAACGGAGACACTTTTTAAACAAAAACCTCAATTCCCATTGCATGTAAAGTGAATTTGAAGAATGTGAAGCTTTAAAGTGGCATTAAATGAAGCTCTTTTACCCTTGCATGTAAAGTGAATCATCATTAATGTGTTTGAGTTAACCAAGATGATCATGCTTAAACAAAACCGCATTATTTAAGCGGAAATATAAGTTTTTAAAGAGAAAAACATCACTTTTTAAAGAGAGAATGAGTTTGTTAAACAGAAACGCAATATTTAAACGGAGACACTTTTTAAACAAAAACCTCAATTCCCATTGCATGTAAAGTGAATTTGAAGAATGTGAAGCTTTAAAGTGGCATTAAATGAAGCTCTTTTACCCTTGCATGTAAAGTGAATCATCATTAATGTGTTTGAGTTAACCAAGATGATCATGCTTAAACAAAACCGCATTATTTAAGCGGAAATATAAGTTTTTAAAGAGAAAAACATCACTTTTTAAAGAGAGAATGAGTTTGTAAAAAGAAACGCAATATTTAAACGGAGACACTTTTTTAAACAAAAACCTCAATTCCCATTGCATGTAAAGTGAATTTGAAGAATGTGAAGCTTTAAAGTGGCATTAAATGAAGCTCTTTTACCCTTGCATGTAAAGTGAATCATCATTAATGTGTTTGAGTTAACCAAGATGATCATGCTTAAACAAAACCGCATTATTTAAGCGGAAATATAAGTTTTTAAAGAGAAAAACATCACTTTTTAAAGAGAGACTGAGTTTGTTAAAAAGAAACGCAATATTTAAACGGAGACACTTTTTTAAACAAAAACCTCAATTCCCATTGCATGTAAAGTGAATTTGAAGAATGTGAAGCTTTAAAGTGGCATTAAATGAAGCTCTTTTACCCTTGCATGTAAAGTGAATCATCATTAATGTGTTTGAGTTAACCAAGATGATCATGCTTAAACAAAACCGCATTATTTAAGCGGAAATATAAGTTTTTAAAGAGAAAAACATCACTTTTTAAAGAGAGAATGAGTTTGTTAAACGTAAACGCAATATTTAAACGGAGACACTTTTTTAAACAAAAACCTCAATTCCCATTGCATGTAAAGTGAATTTGAAGAATGTGAAGCTTTAAAGTGGCATTAAATGAAGCTCTTTTACCCTTGCATGTAAAGTGAATCATCATTAATGTGTTTGAGTTAACCAAGATGATCATGCTTAAACAAAACCGCATTATTTAAGCGGAAATATAAGTTTTTAAAGAGAAAAACATCACTTTTTAAAGAGAGAATGAGTTTGTTAAAAGAAACGCAATATTTAAACGGAGACACTTTTTTAAACAAAAACCTCAATTCCCATTGCATGTAAAGTGAATTTGAAGAATGTGAAGCTTTAAAGTGGCATTAAATGAAGCTCTTTTACCCTTGCATGTAAAGTGAATCATCATTAATGTGTTTGAGTTAACCAAGATGATCATGCTTAAACAAAACCGCATTATTTAAGCGGAAATATAAGTTTTTAAAGAGAAAAACATCACTTTTTAAAGAGAGACTGAGTTTGTTAAACACGAAACGCAATATTTAAACGGAGACACTTTTTTAAACAAAAACCTCAATTCCCATTGCATGTAAAGTGAATTTGAAGAATGTGAAGCTTTAAAGTGGCATTAAATGAAGCTCTTTTACCCTTGCATGTAAAGTGAATCATCATTAATGTGTTTGAGTTAACCAAGATGATCATGCTTAAACAAAACCGCATTATTTAAGCGGAAATATAAGTTTTTAAAGAGAAAAACATCACTTTTTAAAGAGAGACTGAGTTTGTTAAACAGAAACGCAATATTTAAACGGAGACACTTTTTTAAACAAAAACCTCAATTCCCATTGCATGTAAAGTGAATTTGAAGAATGTGAAGCTTTAAAGTGGCATTAAATGAAGCTCTTTTACCCTTGCATGTAAAGTGAATCATCATTAATGTGTTTGAGTTAACCAAGATGATCATGCTTAAACAAAACCGCATTATTTAAGCGGAAATATAAGTTTTTAAAGAGAAAAACATCACTTTTTAAAGAGAGAATGAGTTTGTTAAACAGAAACGCAATATTTAAACGGAGACACTTTTTTAAACAAAAACCTCAATTCCCATTGCATGTAAAGTGAATTTGAAGAATGTGAAGCTTTAAAGTGGCATTAAATGAAGCTCTTTTACCCTTGCATGTAAAGTGAATCATCATTAATGTGTTTGAGTTAACCAAGATGATCATGCTTAAACAAAACCGCATTATTTAAGCGGAAATATAAGTTTTTAAAGAGAAAAACATCACTTTTTAAAGAGAGAATGAGTTTGTTAAAACGAAACGCAATATTTAAACGGAGACACTTTTTTAAACAAAAACCTCAATTCCCATTGCATGTAAAGTGAATTTGAAGAATGTGAAGCTTTAAAGTGGCATTAAATGAAGCTCTTTTACCCTTGCATGTAAAGTGAATCATCATTAATGTGTTTGAGTTAACCAAGATGATCATGCTTAAACAAAACCGCATTATTTAAGCGGAAATATAAGTTTTTAAAGAGAAAAACATCACTTTTTAAAGAGAGAATGAGTTTGTTAAACAGAAACGCAATATTTAAACGGAGACACTTTTTTAAACAAAAACCTCAATTCCCATTGCATGTAAAGTGAATTTGAAGAATGTGAAGCTTTAAAGTGGCATTAAATGAAGCTCTTTTACCCTTGCATGTAAAGTGAATCATCATTAATGTGTTTGAGTTAACCAAGATGATCATGCTTAAACAAAACCGCATTATTTAAGCGGAAATATAAGTTTTTAAAGAGAAAAACATCACTTTTTAAAGAGAGACTGAGTTTGTTAAACAGAAACGCAATATTTAAACGGAGACACTTTTTTAAACAAAAACCTCAATTCCCATTGCATGTAAAGTGAATTTGAAGAATGTGAAGCTTTTAAAGTGGCATTAAATGAAGCTCTTTTACCCTTGCATGTAAAGTGAATCATCATTAATGTGTTTGAGTTAACCAAGATGATCATGCTTAAACAAAACCGCATTATTTAAGCGGAAATATAAGTTTTTAAAGAGAAAAACATCACTTTTTAAAGAGAGAATGAGTTTGTTAAACAGAAACGCAATATTTAAACGGAGACACTTTTTTTAAACAAAAACCTCAATTCCCATTGCATGTAAAGTGAATTTGAAGAATGTGAAGCTTTAAAGTGGCATTAAATGAAGCTCTTTTACCCTTGCATGTAAAGTGAATCATCATTAATGTGTTTGAGTTAACCAAGATGATCATGCTTAAACAAAACCGCATTATTTAAGCGGAAATATAAGTTTTTAAAGAGAAAAACATCACTTTTTAAAGAGAGACTGAGTTTGTTAAACGAAAACGCAATATTTAAACGGAGACACTTTTTAAACAAAAACCTCAATTCCCATTGCATGTAAAGTGAATTTGAAGAATGTGAAGCTTTAAAGTGGCATTAAATGAAGCTCTTTTACCCTTGCATGTAAAGTGAATCATCATTAATGTGTTTGAGTTAACCAAGATGATCATGCTTAAACAAAACCGCATTATTTAAGCGGAAATATAAGTTTTTAAAGAGAAAAACATCACTTTTTAAAGAGAGAATGAGTTTGTTAAAACGAAACGCAATATTTAAACGGAGACACTTTTTTAAACAAAAACCTCAATTCCCATTGCATGTAAAGTGAATTTGAAGAATGTGAAGCTTTAAAGTGGCATTAAATGAAGCTCTTTTACCCTTGCATGTAAAGTGAATCATCATTAATGTGTTTGAGTTAACCAAGATGATCATGCTTAAACAAAACCGCATTATTTAAGCGGAAATATAAGTTTTTAAAGAGAAAAACATCACTTTTTAAAGAGAGAATGAGTTTGTTAAAAGAAACGCAATATTTAAACGGAGACACTTTTTTAAACAAAAACCTCAATTCCCATTGCATGTAAAGTGAATTTGAAGAATGTGAAGCTTTAAAGTGGCATTAAATGAAGCTCTTTTACCCTTGCATGTAAAGTGAATCATCATTAATGTGTTTGAGTTAACCAAGATGATCATGCTTAAACAAAACCGCATTATTTAAGCGGAAATATAAGTTTTTAAAGAGAAAAACATCACTTTTTAAAGAGAGAATGAGTTTGTTAAACAGAAACGCAATATTTAAACGGAGACACTTTTTTAAACAAAAACCTCAATTCCCATTGCATGTAAAGTGAATTTGAAGAATGTGAAGCTTTAAAGTGGCATTAAATGAAGCTCTTTTACCCTTGCATGTAAAGTGAATCATCATTAATGTGTTTGAGTTAACCAAGATGATCATGCTTAAACAAAACCGCATTATTTAAGCGGAAATATAAGTTTTTAAAGAGAAAAACATCACTTTTTAAAGAGAGACTGAGTTTGTTAAACAGAAACGCAATATTTAAACGGAGACACTTTTTTAAACAAAAACCTCAATTCCCATTGCATGTAAAGTGAATTTGAAGAATGTGAAGCTTTAAAGTGGCATTAAATGAAGCTCTTTTACCCTTGCATGTAAAGTGAATCATCATTAATGTGTTTGAGTTAACCAAGATGATCATGCTTAAACAAAACCGCATTATTTAAGCGGAAATATAAGTTTTTAAAGAGAAAAACATCACTTTTTAAAGAGAGACTGAGTTTGTTAAACGGAAACGCAATATTTAAACGGAGACACTTTTTTAAACAAAAACCTCAATTCCCATTGCATGTAAAGTGAATTTGAAGAATGTGAAGCTTTAAAGTGGCATTAAATGAAGCTCTTTTACCCTTGCATGTAAAGTGAATCATCATTAATGTGTTTGAGTTAACCAAGATGATCATGCTTAAACAAAACCGCATTATTTAAGCGGAAATATAAGATTTTTAAAGAGAAAAACATCACTTTTTAAAGAGAGAATGAGTTTGTTAAAAAGAAACGCAATATTTAAACGGAGACACTTTTTTAAACAAAAACCTCAATTCCCATTGCATGTAAAGTGAATTTGAAGAATGTGAAGCTTTAAAGTGGCATTAAATGAAGCTCTTTTACCCTTGCATGTAAAGTGAATCATCATTAATGTGTTTGAGTTAACCAAGATGATCATGCTTAAACAAAACCGCATTATTTAAGCGGAAATATAAGTTTTTAAAGAGAAAAACATCACTTTTTAAAGAGAGACTGAGTTTGTTAAACAGAAACGCAATATTTAAACGGAGACACTTTTTTAAACAAAAACCTCAATTCCCATTGCATGTAAAGTGAATTTGAAGAATGTGAAGCTTTAAAGTGGCATTAAATGAAGCTCTTTTACCCTTGCATGTAAAGTGAATCATCATTAATGTGTTTGAGTTAACCAAGATGATCATGCTTAAACAAAACCGCATTATTTAAGCGGAAATATAAGTTTTTAAAGAGAAAAACATCACTTTTTAAAGAGAGACTGAGTTTGTTAAACGAAACGCAATATTTAAACGGAGACACTTTTTTAAACAAAAACCTCAATTCCCATTGCATGTAAAGTGAATTTGAAGAATGTGAAGCTTTAAAGTGGCATTAAATGAAGCTCTTTTACCCTTGCATGTAAAGTGAATCATCATTAATGTGTTTGAGTTAACCAAGATGATCATGCTTAAACAAAACCGCATTATTTAAGCGGAAATATAAGTTTTTAAAGAGAAAAACATCACTTTTTAAAGAGAGACCGAGTTTGTTAAACAGAAACGCAATATTTAAACGGAGACACTTTTTTAAACAAAAACCTCAATTCCCATTGCATGTAAAGTGAATTTGAAGAATGTGAAGCTTTAAAGTGGCATTAAATGAAGCTCTTTTACCCTTGCATGTAAAGTGAATCATCATTAATGTGTTTGAGTTAACCAAGATGATCATGCTTAAACAAAACCGCATTATTTAAGCGGAAATATAAGTTTTTAAAGAGAAAAACATCACTTTTTAAAGAGAGACTGAGTTTGTTAAACGAAACGCAATATTTAAACGGAGACACTTTTTAAACAAAAACCTCAATTCCCATTGCATGTAAAGTGAATTTGAAGAATGTGAAGCTTTAAAGTGGCATTAAATGAAGCTCTTTTACCCTTGCATGTAAAGTGAATCATCATTAATGTGTTTGAGTTAACCAAGATGATCATGCTTAAACAAAACCGCATTATTTAAGCGGAAATATAAGTTTTTAAAGAGAAAAACATCACTTTTTAAAGAGAGAATGAGTTTGTTAAACAGAAACGCAATATTTAAACGGAGACACTTTTTTAAACAAAACCTCAATTCCCATTGCATGTAAAGTGAATTTGAAGAATGTGAAGCTTTAAAGTGGCATTAAATGAAGCTCTTTTACCCTTGCATGTAAAGTGAATCATCATTAATGTGTTTGAGTTAACCAAGATGATCATGCTTAAACAAAACCGCATTATTTAAGCGGAAATATAAGTTTTTAAAGAGAAAAACATCACTTTTTAAAGAGAGACTGAGTTTGTTAAACAGAAACGCAATATTTAAACGGAGACACTTTTTTAAACAAAAACCTCAATTCCCATTGCATGTAAAGTGAATTTGAAGAATGTGAAGCTTTAAAGTGGCATTAAATGAAGCTCTTTTACCCTTGCATGTAAAGTGAATCATCATTAATGTGTTTGAGTTAACCAAGATGATCATGCTTAAACAAAACCGCATTATTTAAGCGGAAATATAAGTTTTTAAAGAGAAAAACATCACTTTTTAAAGAGAGATGAGTTTGTTAAACGAAACGCAATATTTAAACGGAGACACTTTTTTAAACAAAAACCTCAATTCCCATTGCATGTAAAGTGAATTTGAAGAATGTGAAGCTTTAAAGTGGCATTAAATGAAGCTCTTTTACCCTTGCATGTAAAGTGAATCATCATTAATGTGTTTGAGTTAACCAAGATGATCATGCTTAAACAAAACCGCATTATTTAAGCGGAAATATAAGTTTTTAAAGAGAAAAACATCACTTTTTAAAGAGAGACTGAGTTTGTTAAACGAAACGCAATATTTAAACGGAGACACTTTTTTAAACAAAAACCTCAATTCCCATTGCATGTAAAGTGAATTTGAAGAATGTGAAGCTTTAAAGTGGCATTAAATGAAGCTCTTTTACCCTTGCATGTAAAGTGAATCATCATTAATGTGTTTGAGTTAACCAAGATGATCATGCTTAAACAAAACCGCATTATTTAAGCGGAAATATAAGTTTTTAAAGAGAAAAACATCACTTTTTAAAGAGAGAATGAGTTTGTTAAAAGAAACGCTAATATTTAAACGGAGACACTTTTTTAAACAAAAACCTCAATTCCCATTGCATGTAAAGTGAATTTGAAGAATGTGAAGCTTTAAAGTGGCATTAAATGAAGCTCTTTTACCCTTGCATGTAAAGTGAATCATCATTAATGTGTTTGAGTTAACCAAGATGATCATGCTTAAACAAAACCGCATTATTTAAGCGGAAATATAAGTTTTTAAAGAGAAAAACATCACTTTTTAAAGAGAGAATGAGTTTGTTAAAAAGAAACGCAATATTTAAACGGAGACACTTTTTTAAACAAAAACCTCAATTCCCATTGCATGTAAAGTGAATTTGAAGAATGTGAAGCTTTAAAGTGGCATTAAATGAAGCTCTTTTACCCTTGCATGTAAAGTGAATCATCATTAATGTGTTTGAGTTAACCAAGATGATCATGCTTAAACAAAACCGCATTATTTAAGCGGAAATATAAGTTTTTAAAGAGAAAAACATCACTTTTTAAAGAGAGACCGAGTTTGTTAAACGAAACGCAATATTTAAACGGAGACACTTTTTTAAACAAAAACCTCAATTCCCATTGCATGTAAAGTGAATTTGAAGAATGTGAAGCTTTAAAGTGGCATTAAATGAAGCTCTTTTACCCTTGCATGTAAAGTGAATCATCATTAATGTGTTTGAGTTAACCAAGATGATCATGCTTAAACAAAACCGCATTATTTAAGCGGAAATATAAGTTTTTAAAGAGAAAAACATCACTTTTTAAAGAGAGAGTGAGTTTGTTAAACAGAAACGCAATATTTAAACGGAGACACTTTTTTAAACAAAAACCTCAATTCCCATTGCATGTAAAGTGAATTTGAAGAATGTGAAGCTTTAAAGTGGCATTAAATGAAGCTCTTTTACCCTTGCATGTAAAGTGAATCATCATTAATGTGTTTGAGTTAACCAAGATGATCATGCTTAAACAAAACCGCATTATTTAAGCGGAAATATAAGTTTTTAAAGAGAAAAACATCACTTTTTAAAGAGAGACTGAGTTTGTTAAACGAAACGCAATATTTAAACGGAGACACTTTTTTAAACAAAAACCTCAATTCCCATTGCATGTAAAGTGAATTTGAAGAATGTGAAGCTTTAAAGTGGCATTAAATGAAGCTCTTTTACCCTTGCATGTAAAGTGAATCATCATTAATGTGTTTGAGTTAACCAAGATGATCATGCTTAAACAAAACCGCATTATTTAAGCGGAAATATAAGTTTTTAAAGAGAAAAACATCACTTTTTAAAGAGAGAATGAGTTTGTTAAAAGAAACGCAATATTTAAACGGAGACACTTTTTTAAATAAAAACCTCAATTCCCATTGCATGTAAAGTGAATTTGAAGAATGTGAAGCTTTAAAGTGGCATTAAATGAAGCTCTTTTACCCTTGCATGTAAAGTGAATCATCATTAATGTGTTTGAGTTAACCAAGATGATCATGCTTAAACAAAACCGCATTATTTAAGCGGAAATATAAGTTTTTAAAGAGAAAAACATCACTTTTTAAAGAGAGAATGAGTTTGTTAAACGAAACGCAATATTTAAACGGAGACACTTTTTTAAACAAAAACCTCAATTCCCATTGCATGTAAAGTGAATTTGAAGAATGTGAAGCTTTAAAGTGGCATTAAATGAAGCTCTTTTACCCTTGCATGTAAAGTGAATCATCATTAATGTGTTTGAGTTAACCAAGATGATCATGCTTAAACAAAACCGCATTATTTAAGCGGAAATATAAGTTTTTAAAGAGAAAAACATCACTTTTTAAAGAGAGAACGAGTTTGTTAAAACGAAACGCAATATTTAAACGGAGACACTTTTTTAAACAAAAACCTCAATTCCCATTGCATGTAAAGTGAATTTGAAGAATGTGAAGCTTTAAAGTGGCATTAAATGAAGCTCTTTTACCCTTGCATGTAAAGTGAATCATCATTAATGTGTTTGAGTTAACCAAGATGATCATGCTTAAACAAAACCGCATTATTTAAGCGGAAATATAAGTTTTTAAAGAGAAAAACATCACTTTTTAAAGAGAGAATGAGTTTGTTAAACAGAAACGCAATATTTAAACGGAGACACTTTTTTAAACAAAAACCTCAATTCCCATTGCATGTAAAGTGAATTTGAAGAATGTGAAGCTTTAAAGTGGCATTAAATGAAGCTCTTTTACCCTTGCATGTAAAGTGAATCATCATTAATGTGTTTGAGTTAACCAAGATGATCATGCTTAAACAAAACCGCATTATTTAAGCGGAAATATAAGTTTTTAAAGAGAAAAACATCACTTTTTAAAGAGAGAATGAGTTTGTTAAACAGAAACGCAATATTTAAACGGAGACACTTTTTTAAACAAAAACCTCAATTCCCATTGCATGTAAAGTGAATTTGAAGAATGTGAAGCTTTAAAGTGGCATTAAATGAAGCTCTTTTACCCTTGCATGTAAAGTGAATCATCATTAATGTGTTTGAGTTAACCAAGATGATCATGCTTAAACAAAACCGCATTATTTAAGCGGAAATATAAGTTTTTAAAGAGAAAAACATCACTTTTTAAAGAGAGACTGAGTTTGTTAAACAGAACGCAATATTTAAACGGAGACACTTTTTTAAACAAAAACCTCAATTCCCATTGCATGTAAAGTGAATTTGAAGAATGTGAAGCTTTAAAGTGGCATTAAATGAAGCTCTTTTACCCTTGCATGTAAAGTGAATCATCATTAATGTGTTTGAGTTAACCAAGATGATCATGCTTAAACAAAACCGCATTATTTAAGCGGAAATATAAGTTTTTAAAGAGAAAAACATCACTTTTTAAAAAGAGAATGAGTTTGTTAAACAGAAACGCAATATTTAAACGGAGACACTTTTTAAACAAAAACCTCAATTCCCATTGCATGTAAAGTGAATTTGAAGAATGTGAAGCTTTTAAAGTGGCATTAAATGAAGCTCTTTTACCCTTGCATGTAAAGTGAATCATCATTAATGTGTTTGAGTTAACCAAGATGATCATGCTTAAACAAAACCGCATTATTTAAGCGGAAATATAAGTTTTTAAAGAGAAAAACATCACTTTTTAAAGAGAGAATGAGTTTGTTAAACGAAACGCAATATTTAAACGGAGACACTTTTTTAAACAAAAACCTCAATTCCCATTGCATGTAAAGTGAATTTGAAGAATGTGAAGCTTTAAAGTGGCATTAAATGAAGCTCTTTTACCCTTGCATGTAAAGTGAATCATCATTAATGTGTTTGAGTTAACCAAGATGATCATGCTTAAACAAAACCGCATTATTTAAGCGGAAATATAAGTTTTTAAAGAGAAAAACATCACTTTTTAAAGAGAGAATGAGTTTGTTAAACGAAACGCAATATTTAAACGGAGACACTTTTTTAAACAAAAACCTCAATTCCCATTGCATGTAAAGTGAATTTGAAGAATGTGAAGCTTTAAAGTGGCATTAAATGAAGCTCTTTTACCCTTGCATGTAAAGTGAATCATCATTAATGTGTTTGAGTTAACCAAGATGATCATGCTTAAACAAAACCGCATTATTTAAGCGGAAATATAAGTTTTTAAAGAGAAAAACATCACTTTTTAAAGAGAGAATGAGTTTGTTAAACGAAACGCAATATTTAAACGGAGACACTTTTTTAAACAAAAACCTCAATTCCCATTGCATGTAAAGTGAATTTGAAGAATGTGAAGCTTTAAAGTGGCATTAAATGAAGCTCTTTTACCCTTGCATGTAAAGTGAATCATCATTAATGTGTTTGAGTTAACCAAGATGATCATGCTTAAACAAAACCGCATTATTTAAGCGGAAATATAAGTTTTTAAAGAGAAAAACATCACTTTTTAAAGAGAGAATGAGTTTGTTAAACGAAACGCAATATTTAAACGGAGACACTTTTTTAAACAAAAACCTCAATTCCCATTGCATGTAAAGTGAATTTGAAGAATGTGAAGCTTTAAAGTGGCATTAAATGAAGCTCTTTTACCCTTGCATGTAAAGTGAATCATCATTAATGTGTTTGAGTTAACCAAGATGATCATGCTTAAACAAAACCGCATTATTTAAGCGGAAATATAAGTTTTTAAAGAGAAAAACATCACTTTTTAAAGAGAGACCGAGTTTGTTAAACGGAAACGCAATATTTAAACGGAGACACTTTTTTAAACAAAAACCTCAATTCCCATTGCATGTAAAGTGAATTTGAAGAATGTGAAGCTTTAAAGTGGCATTAAATGAAGCTCTTTTACCCTTGCATGTAAAGTGAATCATCATTAATGTGTTTGAGTTAACCAAGATGATCATGCTTAAACAAAACCGCATTATTTAAGCGGAAATATAAGTTTTTAAAGAGAAAAACATCACTTTTTAAAGAGAGAATGAGTTTGTTAAACGTAAACGCAATATTTAAACGGAGACACTTTTTTAAACAAAAACCTCAATTCCCATTGCATGTAAAGTGAATTTGAAGAATGTGAAGCTTTAAAGTGGCATTAAATGAAGCTCTTTTACCCTTGCATGTAAAGTGAATCATCATTAATGTGTTTGAGTTAACCAAGATGATCATGCTTAAACAAAACCGCATTATTTAAGCGGAAATATAAGTTTTTAAAGAGAAAAACATCACTTTTTAAAGAGAGAGTCGAGTTTGTTAAAAAGAAACGCAATATTTAAACGGAGACACTTTTTTAAACAAAATCCTCAATTCCCATTGCATGTAAAGTGAATTTGAAGAATGTGAAGCTTTAAAGTGGCATTAAATGAAGCTCTTTTACCCTTGCATGTAAAGTGAATCATCATTAATGTGTTTGAGTTAACCAAGATGATCATGCTTAAACAAAACCGCATTATTTAAGCGGAAATATAAGTTTTTAAAGAGAAAAACATCACTTTTTAAAGAGAGAGCGAGTTTGTTAAACGAAACGCAATATTTAAACGGAGACACTTTTTTTAAACAAAAACCTCAATTCCCATTGCATGTAAAGTGAATTTGAAGAATGTGAAGCTTTAAAGTGGCATTAAATGAAGCTCTTTTACCCTTGCATGTAAAGTGAATCATCATTAATGTGTTTGAGTTAACCAAGATGATCATGCTTAAACAAAACCGCATTATTTAAGCGGAAATATAAGTTTTTAAAGAGAAAAACATCACTTTTTAAAGAGAGAATCGAGTTTGTTAAACGAAACGCAATATTTAAACGGAGACACTTTTTTAAACAAAAACCTCAATTCCCATTGCATGTAAAGTGAATTTGAAGAATGTGAAGCTTTAAAGTGGCATTAAATGAAGCTCTTTTACCCTTGCATGTAAAGTGAATCATCATTAATGTGTTTGAGTTAACCAAGATGATCATGCTTAAACAAAACCGCATTATTTAAGCGGAAATATAAGTTTTTAAAGAGAAAAACATCACTTTTTAAAGAGAGACTGAGTTTGTTAAACGAAACGCAATATTTAAACGGAGACACTTTTTTAAACAAAAACCTCAATTCCCATTGCATGTAAAGTGAATTTGAAGAATGTGAAGCTTTAAAGTGGCATTAAATGAAGCTCTTTTACCCTTGCATGTAAAGTGAATCATCATTAATGTGTTTGAGTTAACCAAGATGATCATGCTTAAACAAAACCGCATTATTTAAGCGGAAATATAAGTTTTTAAAGAGAAAAACATCACTTTTTAAAGAGAGAATGAGTTTGTTAAACGAAACGCAATATTTAAACGGAGACACTTTTTTAAACAAAAACCTCAATTCCCATTGCATGTAAAGTGAATTTGAAGAATGTGAAGCTTTAAAGTGGCATTAAATGAAGCTCTTTTACCCTTGCATGTAAAGTGAATCATCATTAATGTGTTTGAGTTAACCAAGATGATCATGCTTAAACAAAACCGCATTATTTAAGCGGAAATATAAGTTTTTAAAGAGAAAAACATCACTTTTTAAAGAGAGATGAGTTTGTTAAACGAAACGCAATATTTAAACGGAGACACTTTTTTAAACAAAAACCTCAATTCCCATTGCATGTAAAGTGAATTTGAAGAATGTGAAGCTTTAAAGTGGCATTAAATGAAGCTCTTTTACCCTTGCATGTAAAGTGAATCATCATTAATGTGTTTGAGTTAACCAAGATGATCATGCTTAAACAAAACCGCATTATTTAAGCGGAAATATAAGTTTTTAAAGAGAAAAACATCACTTTTTAAAAAGAGAATGAGTTTGTTAAACAGAAACGCAATATTTAAACGGAGACACTTTTTTAAACAAAAACCTCAATTCCCATTGCATGTAAAGTGAATTTGAAGAATGTGAAGCTTTAAAGTGGCATTAAATGAAGCTCTTTTACCCTTGCATGTAAAGTGAATCATCATTAATGTGTTTGAGTTAACCAAGATGATCATGCTTAAACAAAACCGCATTATTTAAGCGGAAATATAAGTTTTTAAAGAGAAAAACATCACTTTTTAAAGAGAGAATGAGTTTGTTAAACGAAACGCAATATTTAAACGGAGACACTTTTTTAAACAAAAACCTCAATTCCCATTGCATGTAAAGTGAATTTGAAGAATGTGAAGCTTTAAAGTGGCATTAAATGAAGCTCTTTTACCCTTGCATGTAAAGTGAATCATCATTAATGTGTTTGAGTTAACCAAGATGATCATGCTTAAACAAAACCGCATTATTTAAGCGGAAATATAAGTTTTTAAAGAGAAAAACATCACTTTTTAAAGAGAGATGAGTTTGTTAAACAGAAACGCAATATTTAAACGGAGACACTTTTTTAAACAAAAACCTCAATTCCCATTGCATGTAAAGTGAATTTGAAGAATGTGAAGCTTTAAAGTGGCATTAAATGAAGCTCTTTTACCCTTGCATGTAAAGTGAATCATCATTAATGTGTTTGAGTTAACCAAGATGATCATGCTTAAACAAAACCGCATTATTTAAGCGGAAATATAAGTTTTTAAAGAGAAAAACATCACTTTTTAAAGAGAGAATGAGTTTGTTAAAAGAAACGCAATATTTAAACGGAGACACTTTTTTAAACAAAATCCTCAATTCCCATTGCATGTAAAGTGAATTTGAAGAATGTGAAGCTTTAAAGTGGCATTAAATGAAGCTCTTTTACCCTTGCATGTAAAGTGAATCATCATTAATGTGTTTGAGTTAACCAAGATGATCATGCTTAAACAAAACCGCATTATTTAAGCGGAAATATAAGTTTTTAAAGAGAAAAACATCACTTTTTAAAGAGAGAATGAGTTTGTTAAACGAAACGCAATATTTAAACGGAGACACTTTTTTAAACAAAAACCTCAATTCCCATTGCATGTAAAGTGAATTTGAAGAATGTGAAGCTTTAAAGTGGCATTAAATGAAGCTCTTTTACCCTTGCATGTAAAGTGAATCATCATTAATGTGTTTGAGTTAACCAAGATGATCATGCTTAAACAAAACCGCATTATTTAAGCGGAAATATAAGTTTTTAAAGAGAAAAACATCACTTTTTAAAGAGAGACCGAGTTTGTTAAACGAAACGCAATATTTAAACGGAGACACTTTTTTAAACAAAAACCTCAATTCCCATTGCATGTAAAGTGAATTTGAAGAATGTGAAGCTTTAAAGTGGCATTAAATGAAGCTCTTTTACCCTTGCATGTAAAGTGAATCATCATTAATGTGTTTGAGTTAACCAAGATGATCATGCTTAAACAAAACCGCATTATTTAAGCGGAAATATAAGTTTTTTAAAGAGAAAAACATCACTTTTTAAAGAGAGAATGAGTTTGTTAAAACGAAACGCAATATTTAAACGGAGACACTTTTTTAAACAAAAACCTCAATTCCCATTGCATGTAAAGTGAATTTGAAGAATGTGAAGCTTTAAAGTGGCATTAAATGAAGCTCTTTTACCCTTGCATGTAAAGTGAATCATCATTAATGTGTTTGAGTTAACCAAGATGATCATGCTTAAACAAAACCGCATTATTTAAGCGGAAATATAAGTTTTTAAAGAGAAAAACATCACTTTTTAAAGAGAGACTGAGTTTGTTAAAAAGAAACGCAATATTTAAACGGAGACACTTTTTTAAACAAAAACCTCAATTCCCATTGCATGTAAAGTGAATTTGAAGAATGTGAAGCTTTAAAGTGGCATTAAATGAAGCTCTTTTACCCTTGCATGTAAAGTGAATCATCATTAATGTGTTTGAGTTAACCAAGATGATCATGCTTAAACAAAACCGCATTATTTAAGCGGAAATATAAGTTTTTAAAGAGAAAAACATCACTTTTTTAAAGAGAGACTGAGTTTGTTAAACGAAACGCAATATTTAAACGGAGACACTTTTTTAAACAAAAACCTCAATTCCCATTGCATGTAAAGTGAATTTGAAGAATGTGAAGCTTTAAAGTGGCATTAAATGAAGCTCTTTTACCCTTGCATGTAAAGTGAATCATCATTAATGTGTTTGAGTTAACCAAGATGATCATGCTTAAACAAAACCGCATTATTTAAGCGGAAATATAAGTTTTTAAAGAGAAAAACATCACTTTTTAAAGAGAGAATGAGTTTGTTAAAACGAAACGCAATATTTAAACGGAGACTCTTTTTAAACAAAAACCTCAATTCCCATTGCATGTAAAGTGAATTTGAAGAATGTGAAGCTTTAAAGTGGCATTAAATGAAGCTCTTTTACCCTTGCATGTAAAGTGAATCATCATTAATGTGTTTGAGTTAACCAAGATGATCATGCTTAAACAAAACCGCATTATTTAAGCGGAAATATAAGTTTTTAAAGAGAAAAACATCACTTTTTAAAGAGAGAATGAGTTTGTTAAACGAAACGCAATATTTAAACGGAGACACTTTTTTAAACAAAAACCTCAATTCCCATTGCATGTAAAGTGAATTTGAAGAATGTGAAGCTTTAAAGTGGCATTAAATGAAGCTCTTTTACCCTTGCATGTAAAGTGAATCATCATTAATGTGTTTGAGTTAACCAAGATGATCATGCTTAAACAAAACCGCATTATTTAAGCGGAAATATAAGTTTTTAAAGAGAAAAACATCACTTTTTAAAGAGAGAATGAGTTTGTTAAAAGTGAAACGCAATATTTAAACGGAGACACTTTTTAAACAAAAACCTCAATTCCCATTGCATGTAAAGTGAATTTGAAGAATGTGAAGCTTTAAAGTGGCATTAAATGAAGCTCTTTTACCCTTGCATGTAAAGTGAATCATCATTAATGTGTTTGAGTTAACCAAGATGATCATGCTTAAACAAAACCGCATTATTTAAGCGGAAATATAAGTTTTTAAAGAGAAAAACATCACTTTTTAAAGAGAGACTGAGTTTGTTAAAACGAAACGCAATATTTAAACGGAGACACTTTTTTAAACAAAAACCTCAATTCCCATTGCATGTAAAGTGAATTTGAAGAATGTGAAGCTTTAAAGTGGCATTAAATGAAGCTCTTTTACCCTTGCATGTAAAGTGAATCATCATTAATGTGTTTGAGTTAACCAAGATGATCATGCTTAAACAAAACCGCATTATTTAAGCGGAAATATAAGTTTTTAAAGAGAAAAACATCACTTTTTAAAGAGAGAATGAGTTTGTTAAAACGAAACGCAATATTTAAACGGAGACACTTTTTTTAAACAAAAACCTCAATTCCCATTGCATGTAAAGTGAATTTGAAGAATGTGAAGCTTTAAAGTGGCATTAAATGAAGCTCTTTTACCCTTGCATGTAAAGTGAATCATCATTAATGTGTTTGAGTTAACCAAGATGATCATGCTTAAACAAAACCGCATTATTTAAGCGGAAATATAAGTTTTTAAAGAGAAAAACATCACTTTTTAAAGAGAGACCGAGTTTGTTAAACGAAACGCAATATTTAAACGGAGACACTTTTTTAAACAAAAACCTCAATTCCCATTGCATGTAAAGTGAATTTGAAGAATGTGAAGCTTTAAAGTGGCATTAAATGAAGCTCTTTTACCCTTGCATGTAAAGTGAATCATCATTAATGTGTTTGAGTTAACCAAGATGATCATGCTTAAACAAAACCGCATTATTTAAGCGGAAATATAAGTTTTTAAAGAGAAAAACATCACTTTTTAAAGAGAGACTGAGTTTGTTAAAACGAAACGCAATATTTAAACGGAGACACTTTTTTAAACAAAAACCTCAATTCCCATTGCATGTAAAGTGAATTTGAAGAATGTGAAGCTTTAAAGTGGCATTAAATGAAGCTCTTTTACCCTTGCATGTAAAGTGAATCATCATTAATGTGTTTGAGTTAACCAAGATGATCATGCTTAAACAAAACCGCATTATTTAAGCGGAAATATAAGTTTTTAAAGAGAAAAACATCACTTTTTAAAGAGAGACCGAGTTTGTTAAACAGAAACGCAATATTTAAACGGAGACACTTTTTTAAACAAAAACCTCAATTCCCATTGCATGTAAAGTGAATTTGAAGAATGTGAAGCTTTAAAGTGGCATTAAATGAAGCTCTTTTACCCTTGCATGTAAAGTGAATCATCATTAATGTGTTTGAGTTAACCAAGATGATCATGCTTAAACAAAACCGCATTATTTAAGCGGAAATATAAGTTTTTAAAGAGAAAAACATCACTTTTTAAAGAGAGAATGAGTTTGTTAAACGAAACGCAATATTTAAACGGAGACACTTTTTTAAACAAAAACCTCAATTCCCATTGCATGTAAAGTGAATTTGAAGAATGTGAAGCCTTTAAAGTGGCATTAAATGAAGCTCTTTTACCCTTGCATGTAAAGTGAATCATCATTAATGTGTTTGAGTTAACCAAGATGATCATGCTTAAACAAAACCGCATTATTTAAGCGGAAATATAAGTTTTTAAAGAGAAAAACATCACTTTTTTAAAGAGAGACTGAGTTTGTTAAACGAAACGCAATATTTAAACGGAGACACTTTTTTAAACAAAAACCTCAATTCCCATTGCATGTAAAGTGAATTTGAAGAATGTGAAGCTTTAAAGTGGCATTAAATGAAGCTCTTTTACCCTTGCATGTAAAGTGAATCATCATTAATGTGTTTGAGTTAACCAAGATGATCATGCTTAAACAAAACCGCATTATTTAAGCGGAAATATAAGTTTTTAAAGAGAAAAACATCACTTTTTAAAGAGAGAATGAGTTTGTTAAAAAGAAACGCAATATTTAAACGGAGACACTTTTTTAAACAAAAACCTCAATTCCCATTGCATGTAAAGTGAATTTGAAGAATGTGAAGCTTTAAAGTGGCATTAAATGAAGCTCTTTTACCCTTGCATGTAAAGTGAATCATCATTAATGTGTTTGAGTTAACCAAGATGATCATGCTTAAACAAAACCGCATTATTTAAGCGGAAATATAAGTTTTTTAAAGAGAAAAACATCACTTTTTAAAGAGAGAATGAGTTTGTTAAAAAGAAACGCAATATTTAAACGGAGACACTTTTTAAACAAAAACCTCAATTCCCATTGCATGTAAAGTGAATTTGAAGAATGTGAAGCTTTAAAGTGGCATTAAATGAAGCTCTTTTACCCTTGCATGTAAAGTGAATCATCATTAATGTGTTTGAGTTAACCAAGATGATCATGCTTAAACAAAACCGCATTATTTAAGCGGAAATATAAGTTTTTAAAGAGAAAAACATCACTTTTTAAAGAGAGAATGAGTTTGTTAAAACGTAAACGCAATATTTAAACGGAGACACTTTTTTAAACAAAAACCTCAATTCCCTTTGCATGTAAAGTGAATTTGAAGAATGTGAAGCTTTAAAGTGGCATTAAATGAAGCTCTTTTACCCTTGCATGTAAAGTGAATCATCATTAATGTGTTTGAGTTAACCAAGATGATCATGCTTAAACAAAACCGCATTATTTAAGCGGAAATATAAGTTTTTAAAGAGAAAAACATCACTTTTTAAAGAGAGACTGAGTTTGTTAAACGTAAACGCAATATTTAAACGGAGACACTTTTTTAAACAAAAACCTCAATTCCCATTGCATGTAAAGTGAATTTGAAGAATGTGAAGCTTTAAAGTGGCATTAAATGAAGCTCTTTTACCCTTGCATGTAAAGTGAATCATCATTAATGTGTTTGAGTTAACCAAGATGATCATGCTTAAACAAAACCGCATTATTTAAGCGGAAATATAAGTTTTTAAAGAGAAAAACATCACTTTTTAAAGAGAGAATGAGTTTGTTAAAAAGAAACGCAATATTTAAACGGAGACACTTTTTTTAAACAAAAACCTCAATTCCCATTGCATGTAAAGTGAATTTGAAGAATGTGAAGCTTTAAAGTGGCATTAAATGAAGCTCTTTTACCCTTGCATGTAAAGTGAATCATCATTAATGTGTTTGAGTTAACCAAGATGATCATGCTTAAACAAAACCGCATTATTTAAGCGGAAATATAAGTTTTTTAAAGAGAAAAACATCACTTTTTAAAGAGAGAATGAGTTTGTTAAACGAAACGCAATATTTAAACGGAGACACTTTTTTAAACAAAAACCTCAATTCCCATTGCATGTAAAGTGAATTTGAAGAATGTGAAGCTTTTAAAGTGGCATTAAATGAAGCTCTTTTACCCTTGCATGTAAAGTGAATCATCATTAATGTGTTTGAGTTAACCAAGATGATCATGCTTAAACAAAACCGCATTATTTAAGCGGAAATATAAGTTTTTAAAGAGAAAAACATCACTTTTTAAAGAGAGACCGAGTTTGTTAAACGAAACGCAATATTTAAACGGAGACACTTTTTAAACAAAAACCTCAATTCCCATTGCATGTAAAGTGAATTTGAAGAATGTGAAGCTTTAAAGTGGCATTAAATGAAGCTCTTTTACCCTTGCATGTAAAGTGAATCATCATTAATGTGTTTGAGTTAACCAAGATGATCATGCTTAAACAAAACCGCATTATTTAAGCGGAAATATAAGTTTTTAAAGAGAAAAACATCACTTTTTAAAGAGAGACTGAGTTTGTTAAACGAAACGCAATATTTAAACGGAGACACTTTTTTAAACAAAAACCTCAATTCCCATTGCATGTAAAGTGAATTTGAAGAATGTGAAGCTTTAAAGTGGCATTAAATGAAGCTCTTTTACCCTTGCATGTAAAGTGAATCATCATTAATGTGTTTGAGTTAACCAAGATGATCATGCTTAAACAAAACCGCATTATTTAAGCGGAAATATAAGTTTTTAAAGAGAAAAACATCACTTTTTAAAAGAGAGAATGAGTTTGTTAAAAAGAAACGCAATATTTAAACGGAGACACTTTTTTAAACAAAAACCTCAATTCCCATTGCATGTAAAGTGAATTTGAAGAATGTGAAGCTTTAAAGTGGCATTAAATGAAGCTCTTTTACCCTTGCATGTAAAGTGAATCATCATTAATGTGTTTGAGTTAACCAAGATGATCATGCTTAAACAAAACCGCATTATTTAAGCGGAAATATAAGTTTTTAAAGAGAAAAACATCACTTTTTAAAGAGAGAATGAGTTTGTTAAAAGAAACGCAATATTTAAACGGAGACACTTTTTTTAAACAAAAACCTCAATTCCCATTGCATGTAAAGTGAATTTGAAGAATGTGAAGCTTTAAAGTGGCATTAAATGAAGCTCTTTTACCCTTGCATGTAAAGTGAATCATCATTAATGTGTTTGAGTTAACCAAGATGATCATGCTTAAACAAAACCGCATTATTTAAGCGGAAATATAAGTTTTTAAAGAGAAAAACATCACTTTTTAAAGAGAGAATGAGTTTGTTAAAACGAAACGCAATATTTAAACGGAGACACTTTTTTAAACAAAAACCTCAATTCCCATTGCATGTAAAGTGAATTTGAAGAATGTGAAGCTTTAAAGTGGCATTAAATGAAGCTCTTTTACCCTTGCATGTAAAGTGAATCATCATTAATGTGTTTGAGTTAACCAAGATGATCATGCTTAAACAAAACCGCATTATTTAAGCGGAAATATAAGTTTTTAAAGAGAAAAACATCACTTTTTAAAGAGAGAATGAGTTTGTTAAACGAAACGCAATATTTAAACGGAGACACTTTTTTAAACAAAAACCTCAATTCCCATTGCATGTAAAGTGAATTTGAAGAATGTGAAGCTTTAAAGTGGCATTAAATGAAGCTCTTTTACCCTTGCATGTAAAGTGAATCATCATTAATGTGTTTGAGTTAACCAAGATGATCATGCTTAAACAAAACCGCATTATTTAAGCGGAAATATAAGTTTTTAAAGAGAAAAACATCACTTTTTAAAGAGAGAATCGAGTTTGTTAAACGAAACGCAATATTTAAACGGAGACACTTTTTAAACAAAAACCTCAATTCCCATTGCATGTAAAGTGAATTTGAAGAATGTGAAGCTTTAAAGTGGCATTAAATGAAGCTCTTTTACCCTTGCATGTAAAGTGAATCATCATTAATGTGTTTGAGTTAACCAAGATGATCATGCTTAAACAAAACCGCATTATTTAAGCGGAAATATAAGTTTTTAAAGAGAAAAACATCACTTTTTAAAGAGAGACTGAGTTTGTTAAACGAAACGCAATATTTAAACGGAGACACTTTTTTAAACAAAAACCTCAATTCCCATTGCATGTAAAGTGAATTTGAAGAATGTGAAGCTTTTAAAGTGGCATTAAATGAAGCTCTTTTACCCTTGCATGTAAAGTGAATCATCATTAATGTGTTTGAGTTAACCAAGATGATCATGCTTAAACAAAACCGCATTATTTAAGCGGAAATATAAGTTTTTAAAGAGAAAAACATCACTTTTTAAAGAGAGAATGAGTTTGTTAAAAAGAAACGCAATATTTAAACGGAGACACTTTTTTAAACAAAAACCTCAATTCCCATTGCATGTAAAGTGAATTTGAAGAATGTGAAGCTTTAAAGTGGCATTAAATGAAGCTCTTTTACCCTTGCATGTAAAGTGAATCATCATTAATGTGTTTGAGTTAACCAAGATGATCATGCTTAAACAAAACCGCATTATTTAAGCGGAAATATAAGTTTTTAAAGAGAAAAACATCACTTTTTAAAGAGAGAATGAGTTTGTTAAAAAGAAACGCAATATTTAAACGGAGACACTTTTTTAAACAAAAACCTCAATTCCCATTGCATGTAAAGTGAATTTGAAGAATGTGAAGCTTTAAAGTGGCATTAAATGAAGCTCTTTTACCCTTGCATGTAAAGTGAATCATCATTAATGTGTTTGAGTTAACCAAGATGATCATGCTTAAACAAAACCGCATTATTTAAGCGGAAATATAAGTTTTTAAAGAGAAAAACATCACTTTTTAAAGAGAGACTGAGTTTGTTAAAACGAAACGCAATATTTAAACGGAGACACTTTTTTAAACAAAAACCTCAATTCCCATTGCATGTAAAGTGAATTTGAAGAATGTGAAGCTTTAAAGTGGCATTAAATGAAGCTCTTTTACCCTTGCATGTAAAGTGAATCATCATTAATGTGTTTGAGTTAACCAAGATGATCATGCTTAAACAAAACCGCATTATTTAAGCGGAAATATAAGTTTTTAAAGAGAAAAACATCACTTTTTAAAGAGAGAACGAGTTTGTTAAACGAAACGCAATATTTAAACGGAGACACTTTTTTAAACAAAAACCTCAATTCCCATTGCATGTAAAGTGAATTTGAAGAATGTGAAGCTTTAAAGTGGCATTAAATGAAGCTCTTTTACCCTTGCATGTAAAGTGAATCATCATTAATGTGTTTGAGTTAACCAAGATGATCATGCTTAAACAAAACCGCATTATTTAAGCGGAAATATAAGTTTTTAAAGAGAAAAACATCACTTTTTAAAGAGAGAATGAGTTTGTTAAAAAGAAACGCAATATTTAAACGGAGACACTTTTTTAAACAAAAACCTCAATTCCCATTGCATGTAAAGTGAATTTGAAGAATGTGAAGCTTTAAAGTGGCATTAAATGAAGCTCTTTTACCCTTGCATGTAAAGTGAATCATCATTAATGTGTTTGAGTTAACCAAGATGATCATGCTTAAACAAAACCGCATTATTTAAGCGGAAATATAAGTTTTTAAAGAGAAAAACATCACTTTTTAAAGAGAGAATGAGTTTGTTAAAACGAAACGCAATATTTAAACGGAGACACTTTTTTAAACAAAAACCTCAATTCCCATTGCATGTAAAGTGAATTTGAAGAATGTGAAGCTTTAAAGTGGCATTAAATGAAGCTCTTTTACCCTTGCATGTAAAGTGAATCATCATTAATGTGTTTGAGTTAACCAAGATGATCATGCTTAAACAAAACCGCATTATTTAAGCGGAAATATAAGTTTTTAAAGAGAAAAACATCACTTTTTAAAGAGAGACCGAGTTTGTTAAACGAAACGCAATATTTAAACGGAGACACTTTTTTAAACAAAAACCTCAATTCCCATTGCATGTAAAGTGAATTTGAAGAATGTGAAGCTTTAAAGTGGCATTAAATGAAGCTCTTTTACCCTTGCATGTAAAGTGAATCATCATTAATGTGTTTGAGTTAACCAAGATGATCATGCTTAAACAAAACCGCATTATTTAAGCGGAAATATAAGTTTTTAAAGAGAAAAACATCACTTTTTAAAGAGAGACCGAGTTTGTTAAAACGTAAACGCAATATTTAAACGGAGACACTTTTTTTAAACAAAAACCTCAATTCCCATTGCATGTAAAGTGAATTTGAAGAATGTGAAGCTTTAAAGTGGCATTAAATGAAGCTCTTTTACCCTTGCATGTAAAGTGAATCATCATTAATGTGTTTGAGTTAACCAAGATGATCATGCTTAAACAAAACCGCATTATTTAAGCGGAAATATAAGTTTTTAAAGAGAAAAACATCACTTTTTAAAGAGAGAATGAGTTTGTTAAAAGAACGCAATATTTAAACGGAGACACTTTTTTAAACAAAAACCTCAATTCCCATTGCATGTAAAGTGAATTTGAAGAATGTGAAGCTTTTAAAGTGGCATTAAATGAAGCTCTTTTACCCTTGCATGTAAAGTGAATCATCATTAATGTGTTTGAGTTAACCAAGATGATCATGCTTAAACAAAACCGCATTATTTAAGCGGAAATATAAGTTTTTAAAGAGAAAAACATCACTTTTTAAAGAGAGAATGAGTTTGTTAAAAAGAAACGCAATATTTAAACGGAGACACTTTTTTAAACAAAAACCTCAATTCCCATTGCATGTAAAGTGAATTTGAAGAATGTGAAGCTTTAAAGTGGCATTAAATGAAGCTCTTTTACCCTTGCATGTAAAGTGAATCATCATTAATGTGTTTGAGTTAACCAAGATGATCATGGTTAAACAAAACCGCATTATTTAAGCGGAAATATAAGTTTTTAAAGAGAAAAACATCACTTTTTAAAGAGAGAATGAGTTTGTTAAAAAGAAACGCAATATTTAAACGGAGACACTTTTTTAAACAAAAACCTCAATTCCCATTGCATGTAAAGTGAATTTGAAGAATGTGAAGCTTTAAAGTGGCATTAAATGAAGCTCTTTTACCCTTGCATGTAAAGTGAATCATCATTAATGTGTTTGAGTTAACCAAGATGATCATGGTTAAACAAAACCGCATTATTTAAGCGGAAATATAAGTTTTTAAAGAGAAAAACATCACTTTTTTAAAGAGAGACCGAGTTTGTTAAACGAAACGCAATATTTAAACGGAGACACTTTTTTAAACAAAAACCTCAATTCCCATTGCATGTAAAGTGAATTTGAAGAATGTGAAGCTTTAAAGTGGCATTAAATGAAGCTCTTTTACCCTTGCATGTAAAGTGAATCATCATTAATGTGTTTGAGTTAACCAAGATGATCATGCTTAAACAAAACCGCATTATTTAAGCGGAAATATAAGTTTTTAAAGAGAAAAACATCACTTTTTAAAGAGAGACCGAGTTTGTTAAAACGAAACGCAATATTTAAACGGAGACACTTTTTTAAACAAAAACCTCAATTCCCATTGCATGTAAAGTGAATTTGAAGAATGTGAAGCTTTAAAGTGGCATTAAATGAAGCTCTTTTACCCTTGCATGTAAAGTGAATCATCATTAATGTGTTTGAGTTAACCAAGATGATCATGCTTAAACAAAACCGCATTATTTAAGCGGAAATATAAGTTTTTAAAGAGAAAAACATCACTTTTTAAAGAGAGAATGAGTTTGTTAAACGAAACGCAATATTTAAACGGAGACACTTTTTAAACAAAAACCTCAATTCCCATTGCATGTAAAGTGAATTTGAAGAATGTGAAGCTTTAAAGTGGCATTAAATGAAGCTCTTTTACCCTTGCATGTAAAGTGAATCATCATTAATGTGTTTGAGTTAACCAAGATGATCATGCTTAAACAAAACCGCATTATTTAAGCGGAAATATAAGTTTTTAAAGAGAAAAACATCACTTTTTAAAGAGAGAATGAGTTTGTTAAAAAGAAACGCAATATTTAAACGGAGACACTTTTTTAAACAAAAACCTCAATTCCCATTGCATGTAAAGTGAATTTGAAGAATGTGAAGCTTTAAAGTGGCATTAAATGAAGCTCTTTTACCCTTGCATGTAAAGTGAATCATCATTAATGTGTTTGAGTTAACCAAGATGATCATGCTTAAACAAAACCGCATTATTTAAGCGGAAATATAAGTTTTTAAAGAGAAAAACATCACTTTTTAAAGAGAGAATGAGTTTGTTAAAAGAAACGCAATATTTAAACGGAGACACTTTTTTAAACAAAAACCTCAATTCCCATTGCATGTAAAGTGAATTTGAAGAATGTGAAGCTTTAAAGTGGCATTAAATGAAGCTCTTTTACCCTTGCATGTAAAGTGAATCATCATTAATGTGTTTGAGTTAACCAAGATGATCATGCTTAAACAAAACCGCATTATTTAAGCGGAAATATAAGTTTTTAAAGAGAAAAACATCACTTTTTAAAGAGAGAATGAGTTTGTTAAAAAGAAACGCAATATTTAAACGGAGACACTTTTTTAAACAAAAACCTCAATTCCCATTGCATGTAAAGTGAATTTGAAGAATGTGAAGCTTTAAAGTGGCATTAAATGAAGCTCTTTTACCCTTGCATGTAAAGTGAATCATCATTAATGTGTTTGAGTTAACCAAGATGATCATGCTTAAACAAAACCGCATTATTTAAGCGGAAATATAAGTTTTTAAAGAGAAAAACATCACTTTTTAAAGAGAGACTGAGTTTGTTAAACGAAACGCAATATTTAAACGGAGACACTTTTTTTAAACAAAAACCTCAATTCCCATTGCATGTAAAGTGAATTTGAAGAATGTGAAGCTTTAAAGTGGCATTAAATGAAGCTCTTTTACCCTTGCATGTAAAGTGAATCATCATTAATGTGTTTGAGTTAACCAAGATGATCATGCTTAAACAAAACCGCATTATTTAAGCGGAAATATAAGTTTTTAAAGAGAAAAACATCACTTTTTAAAGAGAGACCGAGTTTGTTAAACGAAACGCAATATTTAAACGGAGACACTTTTTTAAACAAAAACCTCAATTCCCATTGCATGTAAAGTGAATTTGAAGAATGTGAAGCTTTAAAGTGGCATTAAATGAAGCTCTTTTACCCTTGCATGTAAAGTGAATCATCATTAATGTGTTTGAGTTAACCAAGATGATCATGCTTAAACAAAACCGCATTATTTAAGCGGAAATATAAGTTTTTAAAGAGAAAAACATCACTTTTTAAAGAGAGAATGAGTTTGTTAAAAGAAACGCAATATTTAAACGGAGACACTTTTTTAAACAAAAACCTCAATTCCCATTGCATGTAAAGTGAATTTGAAGAATGTGAAGCTTTAAAGTGGCATTAAATGAAGCTCTTTTACCCTTGCATGTAAAGTGAATCATCATTAATGTGTTTGAGTTAACCAAGATGATCATGCTTAAACAAAACCGCATTATTTAAGCGGAAATATAAGTTTTTAAAGAGAAAAACATCACTTTTTAAAGAGAGAATGAGTTTGTTAAAAAGAAACGCAATATTTAAACGGAGACACTTTTTTAAACAAAAACCTCAATTCCCATTGCATGTAAAGTGAATTTGAAGAATGTGAAGCTTTAAAGTGGCATTAAATGAAGCTCTTTTACCCTTGCATGTAAAGTGAATCATCATTAATGTGTTTGAGTTAACCAAGATGATCATGGTTAAACAAAACCGCATTATTTAAGCGGAAATATAAGTTTTTAAAGAGAAAAACATCACTTTTTAAAGAGAGAATGAGTTTGTTAAAAAGAAACGCAATATTTAAACGGAGACACTTTTTAAACAAAAACCTCAATTCCCATTGCATGTAAAGTGAATTTGAAGAATGTGAAGCTTTAAAGTGGCATTAAATGAAGCTCTTTTACCCTTGCATGTAAAGTGAATCATCATTAATGTGTTTGAGTTAACCAAGATGATCATGCTTAAACAAAACCGCATTATTTAAGCGGAAATATAAGTTTTTAAAGAGAAAAACATCACTTTTTAAAGAGAGACTGAGTTTGTTAAAAGAAACGCAATATTTAAACGGAGACACTTTTTTAAACAAAAACCTCAATTCCCATTGCATGTAAAGTGAATTTGAAGAATGTGAAGCTTTAAAGTGGCATTAAATGAAGCTCTTTTACCCTTGCATGTAAAGTGAATCATCATTAATGTGTTTGAGTTAACCAAGATGATCATGCTTAAACAAAACCGCATTATTTAAGCGGAAATATAAGTTTTTAAAGAGAAAAACATCACTTTTTAAAGAGAGACTGAGTTTGTTAAACAGAAACGCAATATTTAAACGGAGACACTTTTTTAAACAAAACCTCAATTCCCATTGCATGTAAAGTGAATTTGAAGAATGTGAAGCTTTAAAGTGGCATTAAATGAAGCTCTTTTACCATTGCATGTAAAGTGAATCATCATTAATGTGTTTGAGTTAACCAAGATGATCATGCTTAAACAAAACCGCATTATTTAAGCGGAAATATAAGTTTTTAAAGAGAAAAACATCACTTTTTAAAGAGAGAATGAGTTTGTTAAAAAGAAACGCAATATTTAAACGGAGTCACTTTTTTAAATAAAATCCTCAATTCACATTGCATGTAAAGTGAATTTGAAGAATGTGAAGCTTTAAAGTGGCATTAAATGAAGCTCTTTTACCCTTGCATGTAAAGTGAATCATCATTAATGTGTTTGAGTTAACCAAGATGATCATGGTTAAACAAAACCGCATTATTTAAGCGGAAATATAAGTTTTTAAAGAGAAAAACATCACTTTTTAAAGAGAGACTGAGTTTGTTAAACAGAAACGTAATATTTAAACGGAGACACTTTTTTAAACAAAAACCTCAATTCCCTTTGCATGTAAAGTGAATTTGAAGAATGTGAAGCTTTAAAGTGGCATTAAATGAAGCTCTTTTACCCTTGCATGTAAAGTGAATCATCATTAATGTGTTTGAGTTAACCAAGATGATCATGGTTAAACAAAACCGCATTATTTAAGCGGAAATATAAGTTTTTAAAGAGAAAAACATCACTTTTTAAAGAGAGACTGAGTTTGTTAAACAGAAACGCAATATTTAAACGGAGACACTTTTTTAAACAAAACCTCAATTCCTATTGCATGTAAAGTGAATTTGAAGAATGTGAAGCTTTAAAGTGGGATTAAATGAAGCTCTTTTACCCTTGCATGTAAAGTGAATCATCATTAATGTGTTTGAGTTAACCAAGATGATCATGGTTAAACAAAACCGCATTATTTAAGCGGAAATATAAGTTTTTAAAGAGAAAAACATCACTTTTTAAAGAGAGACTGAGTTTGTTAAACAGAAACGCAATATTTAAACGGAGACACTTTTTTAAACAAAAACCTCAATTCCCTTTGCATGTAAAGTGAATTTGAAGAATGTGAAGCTTTAAAGTGGCATTAAATGAAGCTCTTTTACCCTTGCATGTAAAGTGAATCATCATTAATGTGTTTGAGTTAACCAAGATGATCATGCTTAAACAAAACCGCATTATTTAAGCGGAAATATAAGTTTTTAAAGAAAAAAACATCACTTTTTAAAGAGAGAATGAGTTTGTTAAAAAGAAACGCAATATTTAAACGGAGACACTTTTTTAAACAAAAACCTCAATTCCCATTGCATGTAAAGTGAATTTGAAGAATGTGAAGCTTTAAAGTGGTATTAAATGAAGCTCTTTTACCCTTGCATGTAAAGTGAATCATCATTAATGTGTTTGAGTTAACCAAGATGATCATGCTTAAACAAAACCGCATTATTTAAGCGGAAATATAAGTTTTTAAAGAGAAAAACATCACTTTTTAAAGAGAGACTGAGTTTGTTAAACAGAAACGCAATACTTAAACGGAGACACTTTTTTAAACAAAAACCTCAATTCCCATTGCATGTAAAGTGAATTTGAAGAATGTGAAGCTTTAAAGTGGCATTAAATGAAGCTCTTTTACCCTTGCATGTAAAGTGAATCATCATTAATGTGTTTGAATTAACCAAGATGATCATGCTTAAACAAAACCGCATTATTTAAGCGGAAATATAAGTTTTTAAAGAGAAAAACATCACTTTTTAAAGAGAGAATGAGTTTGTTAAACAGAAACGCAATATTTTAACGGATACACGTTTTTAAACAAAATCCTCGATTCCCATTGCATGTAAAGTGAATTTGAAGAATGTGAAGCTTTAAAGTGGCATTAAATGAAGCTCTTTTACCCTTGCATGTAAAGTGAATCATCATTAATGTGTTTGAGTTAACCAAGATGATCTTGGTTAAACAAAACCGCATTATTTAAGCGGAAATATAAGTTTTTAAAGAGAAAAACATCACTTTTTAAAGAGAGACTGAGTTTGTTAAACAGAAACGCAATATTTAAACGGAGACACTTTTTTAAACAAAATCCTCAATTCCCATTGCATGTAAAGTGAATTTGAAGAATGTGAAGCTTTAAAGTGGCATTAAATGAAGCTCTTTTACCCTTGCATGTAAAGTGAATCATCATTAATGTGTTTGAGTTAACCAAGATGATCATGCTTAAACAAAACCGCATTATTTAAGCGGAAATATAAGTTTTTAAAGAGAAAAACATCACTTTTTAAAGAGAGAATGAGTTTGTTAAACAGAAACGCAATATTTAAACGGAGACACTTTTTTAAATAAAAACCTCAATTCCCATTGCATGTAAAGTGAATTTGAAGAATGTGAAGCTTTAAAGTGGCATTAAATGAAGCTCTTTTACCCTTGCATGTAAAGTGAATCATCATTAATGTGTTTGAGTTAACCAAGATGATCATGCTTAAACAAAACCGCATTATTTAAGCGGAAATATAAGTTTTTAAAGAGAAAAACATCACTTGTTAAACAGAGACTGAGTTTGTTAAACAGAAACGCAATATTTAAACGGAGACACACTTTTTTAAATAAACCTCAATTCCATTGCATGTAAAGTGACTTTGAAGAATTTGAAGCTTTAAAGTGGCATTAAATGAAGCTCTTCTCTCTTTGCATGTAAAGTGAATCATCATTAATGTGTTTGAGTTAACGAAGATGATCATGCTTAAACAAAACCGCAATATTTAAGTGGAAATATAAGTTTTTAAAAGAAAATACATCACTTGTTAAATAGAGACCGAGTTTGTTAAAGAGAAACACAATATTTAAACGGAGACACTTTTTAAAAAAAACCTCAATTCCCATTGCATGTAAAGTGAATTTGAAAATTTTAAAGCTTTAAAGTGGCATTAAATGAAGTTCTTTTCCCTTTGCATGTAAAGTGAATCATCATTAATGTGTTTGAGTTAACCAAGATGATCATGCTTAAACAAAACCGCATTATTTAAGCGGAAATATAAGTTTTAAAAAGAAAAAAACATCACTTTTTAAGAGAGACTGAGTTTGTTAAAACGAAACTGCAATATTTAAACGGAGATACTTTTTAAACAAAAACCTCAATTCCCATTGCATGTAAAGTGAATTTGAAGAATGTGAAGCTTTAAAGTGGCATTAAATGAAGCTCTTTTTACCCTTGCATGTAAAGTGAATCATCATTAATGTGTTTGAGTTAACCAAGATGATCATGCTTAAACAAAACCGCATTATTTAAGCGGAAATATAAGTTTTTAAAGAGAAAACATCACTTTTAAAAAGAGAGTGAGTTTGTTAAACGAAACGCAATATTTAAACGGAGACACTTTTTAAACAAAAACCTCAATTCCCATTGCATGTAAAGTGAATTTGAAGAATGTGAAGCTTTAAAGTGGCATTAAATGAAGCTCTTTTACCCTTGCATGTAAAGTGAATCATCATTAATGTGTTTGAGTTAACCAAGATGATCATGCTTAAACAAAACCGCATTATTTAAGCGGAAATATAAGTTTTTAAAGAGAAAAACATCACTTTTAAAGAGAGAATGGAGTTTGTTAAAAAGAAACGCAATATTTAAACGGAGACACTTTTTTAAACAAAAACCTCAATTCCCATTGCATGTAAAGTGAATTTGAAGAATGTGAAGCTTTAAAGTGGCATTAAATGAAGCTCTTTTACCCTTGCATGTAAAGTGAATCATCATTAATGTGTTTGGGTTAACCAAGATGATCATGCTCTAAACAAAACCGCATTATTTAAGCGGAAATATAAGTTTTTAAAGAGAAAAACATCACTTTTTAAAGAGAGAATGAGTTTGTTAAACGAAACGTAATATTTAAACGGAGACCTTTTTAAACAAAAACCTCAATTCCCATTGCATGTAAAGTGAATTTGAAGAATGTGAAGCTTTAAAGTGGCATTAAATGAAGCTCTTTTTACCCTTGCATGTAAAGTGAATCATCATTAATGTGTTTGAGTTAACCAAGATGATCATGCTTAAACAAAGCCCGCATTATTTAAGCGGAAATATAAGTTTTTAAAGAGAAAAACATCACTTTTTTAAAGAGAGACTGAGTTTGTTAAACGAAACGCAATATTTAAACGGAGACATTTTTAAACAAAAACCTCAATTCCCATTGCATGTAAAGTGAATTTGAAGAATGTGAAGCTTTAAAGTGGCATTAAATGAAGCTCTTTTACCCTTGCATGTAAAGTGAATCATCATTAATGTGTTTGAGTTAACCAAGATGATCATGCTTAAACAAAACCGCATTATTTAAGCGGAAATATAAGTTTTTAAAGAGAAAAACATCACTTTTTAAAAGAGAATGAGTTTGTTAAATAGAAACGCAATATTTAAACGGAGACACCTTTTTTAAACAAAAACCTCAATTCCCATTGCATGTAAAAGTGAATTTGAAGAATGTGAAGCTTTAAAGTGGCATTTAAATGAAGCTCTTTTTACCCTTGCATGTAAAGTGAATCATCATTAATGTGTTTGAGTTAACCAAGATGATCATGCTTAAACAAAACCGCATTATTTAAGCGGAAATATAAGTTTTTAAAGAGAAAAACATCACTTTTTAAAGAGAGACTGAGTTTGTTAAACAGAAACGCAATATTTAAACGGAGACACTTTTAAACAAAAACCTCAATTCCCATTGCATGTAAAGTGAATTTGAAGAATGTGAAGCTTTAAAGGTGGCATTAAATGAAGCTCTTTTACCCTTGCATGTAAAGTGAATCATCATTAATGTGTTTGAGTTAACCCAAGATGATCATGCTTAAACAAAACCGCATTATTTAAGAACGGAAATATAAGTTTTTAAAGAGAAAAACATCACTTTTTAAAATCACGAGTAGTTCTCGAATAACCTACAATAATTACCATGAGACAACAAAAAAAATATTAATAATAATAAGAACATATGATTGAAACAATCACGAATGTAAATTTTATACTTACCAGCATTAACAACTATCCGTTGCATTTTTTTATTTTTGAAACGGCTCATGAAATTCGCTAAGATATGCATGATGTTACAATAAACATGGTAAGTAGAGGATGATCGTGGTTAATCCAGCATCTCCGGAAATGCTCCTTTGATAAACGCTTTTTATGGACGATCATAAATAAAACAATTCCTTCTTGTGGAGCGACACTCGTTAATGATGATCCAAGAAAAAAATCCCACGCATCTAATGTCTCTCCTTCGACGATCGCAAATGCAATTGGAAGGATGTTTTTATTACAATCTTTGAGCAATCGCCGAGCAACAATGCCCCTTTATATTTTTCCGTAAATATGTGTACCATCTATCTGCCCATGGGTTTGCAAATACTTGGAAGCCTCCACACATGAGGGGAAACTCCAAAAACGTCTATGAAAAACACAACTATCACGTACCGGATAACTTTCATTATATGCAAGTGCGTCTGGAGATCAATTATTGTTCATGGGACCAAATTGTTGCAATGCAGACAACCATTTTGGCAATTCATTATATGACTCCTCATAATTGCCAAATATTGCTTCTTTTACCGCTTGGCAATCTATACTTTTCTATATGTTGGAGTATAGCCATATCGAGTTTTTATTTTTGCTATCAAAACAAATACATTAATGGTAGGCTTCTCTTTGACCAAAGGTTGTATATCCTGAGAAATCATGTTGGAATCCTCTCGAATGATCTTGGGAAATCATGTAGGATACGCACGTATGAGGGCATTTACTTTGTGATTTGCCAAATATGCTTCTTAGCAAATGAGGCCTTTGTGATTTCTTTTAAATGATGTATGAACCCCCCATGCCCCGTCACCGTATAACTTGCATATGCTTGAATACCGAGTCGGATCGGACTCGATCACTTTGTATTCTACCCGACTTCCCACAAGAATTAATGTTTAATAGCAGGTGATGGCATCATCTTTACTTTGAAATTGCATACCTACATACAATTTTCTCCCAGCGATCATTGATCCTCTTGATGTGTGAGTGTATAAGAAAGGATACTCTAGAATTCCGGTGCCAACATGGCTTCTAAATCCGACCCCTCATGTGTTCGGAGGCTCAAATGGTGGCATTGTTCTCGTATTTTGTCTTGGGATATCTTCTAAATTGCAATCTTCTATAGGCAAATCTTTAGCACTTTCTTCACTATCCGCTTTATAGTTATCACTATCATGGTCATCCCCACCACTAGAGCTCTCATATTCACTCAACTTCATTTTTATCAATATGACGAAAGGAAGTTGTTCTCATATCTTTATGGGCCGTGACTTGATTATAGGTGTTGTTAAATGTTGCCATCTATGTTGATTTGTTGTTGAGAGAACCCACCAAGGGGAAGCAACATCTAGCACAGGTGCATAATTCAAGAACTTGAATATTTGAAAATTTTGTATGTACAGTCAAACATCATCCGAACATCATGATCATTGCGCAGCTTTAAATAATCGATAGGAAATCTTGCCATAACCTCCGTGAAATAGGTAACTTTGTATTTGATACAGTAACTCTTTCACGGTTGCCACTTCTAAGTTGTCTTCAATAATTCTTTTTAGAAAATCTAAAGAGATCTCATTTTCTACATAGAAACAAGAGTGATTGTCGGAGGAATATACGACACTATCTTCAATTGTAGTAGTGGAACCATTATAATAAACTAGAACAAGTGATCTTTCCGCCATTTTTAAAAAAAAATGAATGTATTGTAGAAAGAGTAATATGAGGAGAGTAGCTATGGTAACAATCATAAGATAGTGGCAAGGTATATATAGGGGAAGATTTCAATTATTTCGATGAAAAAAATTCAAATTTCACCATTATTAATTATGACGGTTGCGAGTTTTCGATCGACATAATTCCTCGAGTTTGTTTGATCCGTTAATTACGCGACGATTTGCGGGTTTGACCGTCATTATTTCTGATTGTTGCAAGTTTGACTGTCATAATTACTGACGGTTGCAGGTTTGACCGTCATTATTACTGATGGTTGCAGGTTTAACCGTCATTATTTCTGACGGTTGCAGGTCATTATTTCTGACAGTTATAGATTTGACCGTTATAATTACTGACAGTTGCAGATTTGACCGTCATTATTTCTAATGATTGCAGGTTTGACCGTTATTACCATTAAAATAAAAGTGAAATGTAAATAGAGTTGAATAATAAATTTGAATTAGAAAATTTTATAGGGGTTTAGATGTAAATCTGAATATAAAAATAAAATTTTAAAAAAATAATTACAGAGTTTTAATAATATTAAAATAAAATAAATAGGAAAATAAATAAAAAATAAAAAGTACTAGTGGTAGTTTGGTAAATAACTTTGAAAAAGCTTATTTCAATAATTAATTTTAAAAAAACAATATAAAAAAAAGCCTTGAAATAGCATAGGTATTTCGTTGCTTCAAGTATTACGTTCGTTGGCATATCTACTATTAGAAAGCACAAACGATGTTCCATCTTGAATATAATAAGGTTGTGTGTGATTGCATTTTTTTTTTCTAGAAAAATTTTTCACGGCTCATTTTCCAGCTAAATAGACTGTTTGTTTGCTCAAATTTTTCCATGGAAAATTTTTTCTCTTATGTTGTCACATGACCCTATTTTCCATCAAAACAAGGTAAAACTTTTCCTACCCCCACCATGGGAAAAGTTTTCCATGAAAAATGTAAGGGGTTATGTGAAAAAATAACATGAAAGTGCTAATTTTTTCATTTTAAAAGAGAAAAATTAGATTTTATAGCTAGAAAATAATGCCAATCAAACGGTTATTTTTCATTTTCCATGAAAAAATTTTCTATGGAAATTTTTTTTTCCACCTATTTTTCATATTACCAATCAAACACAGCTTAAATGTAATAATTTTTTTATATTGATAATTATTAAAATAATAATAATTTTTGCAATATTGCATCAAACTCAGTGATGATTGTAACATCAGGTAAAAAGCTTTTTTTTAATGTTTTATAAATAATGTACTAAAAACAAATACTATTAATTAAATATAAATATAAATTTTTGATCTGGAAAATCCCTCCATGCTTTCTAGCCGTCCGATCCTCTTCTACAAGATCTCCACCATTAATTCCTATAAGCACTATTCATTCACGTGAGCATCCTTCGCTCCCATCCGCGCTTCTCCTAGCCCTAATTTTCTCCGCCGTGCTCTCCCTCGTCGCTCGGCCTCCAGCTACTCGACGTCGAACGTCCAACATAATCTTCACCCACCGAGTGTCGAAATCTGACTCTTCTCTCCCTTCATCTGGCTCTCCTCTCTCAATCCCAAAAATCATCGACGATCTTGATATCCCGGCGAAGGTTTCATTCTTCATCTCTCCTTGATTTTCCATATTTTCTGGTGCTCTGAGACATCTATGGCTAGAAAACTAGAATGCAGTAAGAGGGTCCAAATGAGTAATTGCAAGTTGTGTATTGGTTAATTTAGTAAAAATTTGCATTTGAATGTATTAGTCCAACTAAGATGCACTTGGTTTGCATCTAACACACTGCATCTTTCGGCTTGCCTCAGTTCTTGGGCATGTAAAAGAGCAGAAGTTTTACTTGCAAATCACCTTTTTGATCCATTTTAGATCATTATTTAAGGAGTTTAAAGTTAGCGCAGTAGAATACCATAAAACCTAAATTTCCCAAATTTACAAAAAGTTTGCGCTTAGGCTTGTTCCTTGGTGAAACTTTAGGCCTTGGATCAACTTTATGGAAAATACCATAAGAAGGCTTGGCTTGCCATAATAAATTAAATAAATTTTGAGAGTAATTGGCACGTCATATTTTATTTTTTACTTTATGATACATGCTAACAATAGATGTATGTAAGTAAAAAAATGGTAGAATATCCTAATTGGTCACTTTATTTGTCATAATCTGCCATTTTAGTCCCTTTACTTTAATTTGGCCCCGGCCCCGATTAGTCGCTTTATTATCAATTTGATGCAAATCAAGTCCAACAGCTGACCGATGTGGCTTTATAATGGATTGGTAGAATACCCTAATTGGTCCTTTTATGTGTCACAATCTACCCTAATTGGTCTTTTTATTTGTCACAATATGTCATTTTAGTCCCTTTACTTTAATTTGGCCCTGATTAGTCCATCCATTATAAAACTACGTTAGCAAACTCAGACGGACAAACTAACATCGGTCAGTTGTTGGACTTGATTTGTCTCAAATTGACGGGGCCAAATTAAAGTAAAAGGACTAAAATGACGGATTGTTATAAATAAAGGGACCAATTAGGGTATTCTATCTAAAAAAATTGAACAACCTTCATGAACTTATTTGCGCAAATATTATTTTTACAGGGACTTGTCCACAATTACAAGCTTTTTAAGGGTATAAATGTGAAACACTACATTATATTATCGACACTCACGAGCATTGACTGGTCCTCCCTCTGAAATCCAAACTGCTCCGATTCCAGCGCTCCGTCGTCGTCTTCCGATCTCTCTCCTTCGTAGGCGAGATCACCATAAAATGGCATTGGAGGTCCGAGCACGAGCTCCGGGGAAGATCATCCTCTCCGGTGAGCACGCCGTTGTGCACGGCTTCACCGCCGTTGCCTCCGCCATCGACCTCCATACCTACGTCTACTTCCGTCTTCACTCTACCTCAGGTTCTCGTCTTTTCATATTCCCCTTTTTTGTTGCTTTATTTTTCTTTGTATTAGGGTTGAGAAGACGTAGATGAATAAAACGATGGAGACTTGGTTTTTGTTGTTTATATGTTGTTAAAAGTTGGGATTTTGAGGTATTCCACGTGGTTTTCGATTGAGTTTTATGGGTTTTTTTTTTCTCATTTTCTTTTCAGATGTTGATGATGATGGGTTCATAGTGTCAGAGCTCAGAGTTTGTTTGTGGTTTTTCTTTTTCTATTTTTTTCCTAAAATTTTCATTTCTGATGTTTCTCTCTTGTGTTCGGATTAAAGGGACATAGATAAAAGGTGGAGAAGACATGATGGAAATTTTTTTTCCTTGGGTTCTTCTGACTCTGTTTAGACGAAGTTGCAATTTTTGAGATTTTTGGTATGATTATCTACTAATGAATTTTGTTATGTTTTCTATCTTTTCTTTCTCTAGACTCTGGGGATAGGTTGATAGAGCTAGATCTCAAATATTGTTTTCCCTTTACTTTCTGGATATTGCTTCCTTGTGTTAAGATTGAGGGGACAGAGAGAAAATGAGAAGGGAAAGCAAAGGAAATTTGTTTTCTTATGTTTGTGCAGATGTTTTCAATAGTTAAAATTTTGAGATACTTGGTGTGATTTATCTATGAATTTTGTAATTTTTTGATTTTTTTTCAGATAATGATGATGGATTGGTAGAACTAGAGCTCAAAGATTTGGGGTTAGTGTTCTCTTGGCCATCACAAAGATTAAGGGAGTTGCTCAGTGAGTTTGGTTCATCGTCATGGACTTGCTTGCCAGAATGTCTGAAAGTAATTAATTCACTGGTTGAAGAGCTGAGTTTTCCGGAAGCTAAGATTGGCCTCTGTTCTGGAGTATCTGTTTTCCTCTATCTCTACACCTCAATCATTGGGTGTGTGAGAGTGTGTTTGTTTATGTTTTCACTTATTTGTTAGTTATAACTCATTAGTTGTCTTTCGAAATATTTGAGTGTTTTTTTGTTTATCTTGATGTTTAGTTATAGGCCAGGAAAAGTTCGTGTGACCTCTGATCTCCCATTGGGCTCTGGTTTGGGTTCCTCAGCCTCATTTTGTGTTTCAGTCTCCGCAGCTCTGCTTGCACTCTCTGGTACTGTTTGCGCAGACAATAAACAAAATGGTTGGTTTGTGATGAGGGAGAATGAGCTTGAGTTAGTGAATAAATGGGCATTTCAAGGTGAAAGGATAATTCATGGCAAGCCTTCTGGTATAGATAACACTGTAAGCACCTTTGGTAGGTGAACTTGTCCATCATTTATTATTAAATTATTGCATTGCAGCGTCTATAAATATTTAATTTGAATCAGTATAGTAATTTTCTGTCTTCAAGTTTATATATTGAGAGCCTTATATTATAACTTTCAGTATGTTTGTATTTTAAAAGCCAATCAGTTTCCAATGCTGGAAATCGTTTCCATCTACCATTTCTTAATGTCTTGATGTGAGTCAGTGAAGCATATTTTTGTCCAGAGTTGATTATGATAGCATTTTCTGTAACAGGAAGCATGATCATGTTCAGGTTGAGTGAATTAACTCGTCTTAAATCCAGTGGTCCAATTAGAATGCTGATCACCAATACAAAAGTGGGGAGGAATACAAAGGCTTTAGTTGCTGGTCTTTCTGAAAGAGCACAGCGGCATCCAGATGCAATGGCTGCAGTTTTTACTGCAGTTGATTCAATTAGCAAGGAATTGTCAGATGTAATTCAGTCAGCTGCTCACGATGATGTCTCCACAACTGCAAAAGAAGAGAAGCTAGAAGAGCTAATGGAAATGAATCAAGGGTTGCTACAGTGCATGGGTGTTAGCCATGCCTCGATAGAGACTGTACTACGAACAACATTGAAGTATAAATTGGCTTCAAAATTGACTGGGGCTGGTGGTGGAGGCTGTGTTCTGACCCTTCTACCAACATGTATCCTTCAGTATTATTTTCATTTATCCTATCATATCCATGTCTTGTTTTCTATTTTTCTGGTATTAGGTGTGGATACAATTGCCTATTTTGATCTTCTGTTTCACCATTCATTACACATGGGATGATTACATTCTAAGTCATTTCATGCTCTATAAGTTATTTATTTCAGATATATTCCTGTATAAGTTGTCTTGCCTTCCTTCCTAGTTTATATCAAGGTGTAGCTTCATTTTGTTTTCTCCTTGATGTATATAGAGCACTGACAAAATAAAAGACCATATTGTCCGCATCATTGTAGCTCTATATTATAGATGTTACTGGCGTCTGTTGGAAATGCATAATATCTAGGTTTGGACGTGAGAGAAAACTAGTAACCATTTTGAATGTGTTGTTTTGAGTTTGCCTAGATCTACATATTTATACTACATAGATTCAGTTCGCTGAGTTGACTTCTTTGTCCTGTAAAAAAGATTTGGATTTTGCAAATTAAGTTAAAATGGTGAACATTGAAAGAGCAATGTGATTAAGCCTGTTGAATGGGATGAAAGTAGTTTAACAAAAAGGCATTTATCAGAATGATTATACTGATGTGTGGTTGATTTTTTGGGAGGGGGGTGCACTGGATTTCTAGTGGAAGAAACTTATATTTGCTTTACAGACTTATAGAATCATAATCCCTCCTAAGCCTTTAACAAAAAGGCATTTGTCAGAATGTTCTTACTTATGTCGGTATGCTTTACCTAGGTGCTAGTGATTTATTTGAGCTTATTTAATATAAATTATGGCTCTTTATTTGTTGTCAAGGGGTCTGCCATGTATCTTGAAAATGTTTCCATTGGTTGAGAATTGTGCAAACAAGCAAATGTGTATGATGGTATATGCCCAATGTCGTGTTTGAACCTGATCTTGTAATTTCTGTCATTTACTTGACTAATGTGACTTTCCTATTCATGATGTACACCTAAGATTCCCTATTCTCTTTCTGTCATTTAGCTTTTTCTTAAAATTGTCTTATATTTAGTGGAATAACTATATATGTCTGCATCTAAATCCCCAATATGAGATTGCAAGCCATCTAGGCGGTGCATCTCATACCTGTCGAAAGTCTTGTCAGTAAAAAAATTTGCAAAGAGAATGATAGCAAGCATGTTTTTGTAAAGAAAAATATGCATTCCTATGTAATATTCGTTCTTCTCATATTGCCTGGGTGTAGATTCTCAAAAATTTATTATTACTTTCTCTCGGTTATAGCTCTTTAGGTAATTTTGTTGGTAGTTTCAAGCTGTGTAGTGCATTATTTATAAAGGTAACCTTCAAAAAGACCATTGGTCTGATGGTAAGATTCTTTCTTTTGGAAGAAGCTGGCCTTGCTCCTTAACAGCAAATGATGTAAGAGTGGATTTCACATGCCAATGATCATGTGTATATTGTTTTAAATATGAATCAGTATATTTTAGATTTATACCAGCTATTAAAGTTTTTGTAGTGTTGTAGTGTTCCTTGCTCCTTTCTTTAAAAATCTTGACTTGTTTGTGATTTCCTCATCTATTTTGAAGTTCAAAAGGTCATTTCCCCCATCTATTCAGTTCTGACTGCCAGAAGTGTTGAAGTCTTCTTAAACATTTTCTTGCATCTTGTTCTTCATATGTTTATAGAGACTCATGTCAACAAGTTGAGTTTTCAGATATTTCTATGGGCCTCTGCTCGTAGTTTACATGAATCTTGATTGATATTTATATGTTATCATCCATGTTTAAGTTATTTTCAGTTTCTGCTGCTTAAATTATAGCATACATCGGTTTGGATATATAGATTCCTTGTATCCTGCCCTGCCTAAGCAATCTTTAAAAGTAAATGACTTAGCTTTTAATTTAGAATTCCATTATCTGATTGTTTTCGATTGAGCCTCTTTCTTTTATCTTTCCAAATGATACCTTGACTTATGCATCAGTACTTTCAAGCACAACTGTGGATAAAGTCATTTCTGAGCTCGAGTCTTCTGGGTTTCAATGTTTGAAAGTGGAAGTTGGTGGTAAAGGACTTGAAGTCTGTTTCAATTGATGGCTATAATCCTGCTAGATTTTAGACGCCAGGGCCGCAATTTGGTATCAATGTTTATCCATTGATATAATTGCTAAATTTGGATCATCATGGATGAAAGAAGAGTTCAAAAGGTGAAGTGGCATGTATACTTTTTTCATGCTTAATTTGCCTTTTTTTCTGTTGTTTGGCATGTAATTTCTTGACTTTCTGGTACCCTTGAGCTCCTTAGGAAGTAATAATTCTTTCCGTGTGTTATGTTATGGTGTTGCAGGTGTTCATTTTGACTGCCAAGTTAACAGTGGAATTGCTTGCATATTGTTAAGGCATGAGTGCATTTACTACATTGTCATTGAATATCTAAATACATCTTTAGAAATATTTTTTTAAAAAAATGGACAGTTTTGATTTTTATTTTTATGAAAAACTTAAGCATTTATTTTTAAATAAGTTAACCCAACCAAATCCTATATCCATTGTGACCTTTCGGTTATTTCTCATGCTGTAGAGGTGAACGCATACAGCAATGTAACGGTCTGACAAGTGCCAATATTAGACATCAGTTATAGGCTCGATATGGTCCAACTTGACTCGAAAGGATTTGGGTTTGGTGTAAGCGGATTTGTGTTGACCTGTTTACTTATGCAAATTACTTAGAAACTCCTAGGAAGCGATAGAATGGAAGAAAATGAATTAAAAAAAAAAGGCTTATTATGAATAAAAATATAAGTTCGTATTACTAAAGATGTTGAAGGTGTCAGTTTAGAAACTCCCGAGATCAGTTTAAAAATTAATTTTCAAATTATTTTGTAAAAAATAACATGCAATTCAACCAAATTACCAATGCCTCAAATATTCTGTTTTTTGAGTTTGATTTGAGTTCTTTTAAGAGATGCTTAATGAATGGGGACTTGGGGATTAGGGAAGAACAGAATATTTGAGGCATGAAAGAAGAGATAGCACATAACTCATGAGAAACAGTGCTCCCTGCCTCCATTGCTTGTTACCATGTTGCTCTTCTTGTTTCTCATTCTTGTGGACATTACTAGGTGGCGGCACACCGGTTTCATTAACCGATATCACACTCCAGAATGAAGCTTCCAGAATTAGGAGCCTTAAACCAGGTTTTCTTTTGGTGGCTTTACCATTGAATCGCCCCTGGTTTGAAGATATATATATATATATATAAAGGTGGAACATTGATTTGAATACTCAGCACATGCTTTATAAAAAAACATTTTTTTAAAAAAAATTTTGGAATGTCACCCACAAAACCAAATCAGGTACAAGCCTGCAATTCTACATAATAATAATAATAATAATAATAATAATAATAATAATAATAATAATGCTGTTGTTGTTGAAAGGACAGGGGAGGACATGATCCTCCGTACATAGTGCACTTACTAGTTATCTTATTCCATTGTGTTGCTTTCATGGAAAAATAAAAAAAAATATATAATAAATTAATTTTAAAAAATTAATTAAATTAGCAAAGGGAAAAAAACAAAGAGCCCAAGTGTGCAAATGTATATGTAAAATAAAACTATTACATATATATTTTTATTTGCATATATATTATAGTTAAAAATGATCTCATAAATTTTTATAAAAAATATAAAATATATTTTATTTTCAAAATGCGCAATATAAATTTTTAAGTTAACTGTTTGATCTTAGAGGTATACATGTAAATCACAAAAATATACAAATAATTTTCTATTTGCACAGGGATATCATAAAAATATACAATTAGAATTAAAAAACTGTGATATAATGTTAAATCAAAATAAAATCATTAAAATAATAATAATAATTATTATTATTATTATTATTATTATTATTATTATTATATTAATAATTCTCTTTGTAGTCCAAAGAGCCCAAGTGGACGGAGGAGCGCAATTCCGAGAAAATCATTAAGTTGAACAAAAAAAAAAGGCAAGATTTTCCAAGAAGATTTTACATAAGAAGATGATGACATGGTGCACACTTGATGGATAAAATTTTTAAATCAATAAAGGAGCTGTACTGATGTACTTCCATTATCTTTGGTAGCTACTACCTAAAAGTTTAAAATCAAATGAAAAGTAAGGACAAGACCACCAGGGAGAGATATTTATTCCACAAAATGAATCTAAAACATGAATATAAATATTTAATATTCTACACCATAGTCACCACAATTGAAAGTCATTAAATATGGGTTTAAACTATATCAGTCACTGCCAAGTGTAAAATCCCATTAACATTAGTTTACACCGTGGATAGTGATTTACTTATTTACTTATTTATTAAAAATGCTTAAATTTAGTTTTTTTTTTTTATCTAGTACCTTTAGAATAAGACTTCAAAAAATTACTCTTATAGTAATTCTAAGGAAAATAAAACTATTTAATTAAAAAAAACTTAGAAAACAACTACACCAAAATCCACTTTGACTATGAAAATTAACAATAAAATTTGCTACGTCGCGCTATAATAATAAGTTTTTCACTTGTCCATAGAAGTAACTTAATTAGCCACCCCTATAACTACAAAAGCCAACGGACAGTTCCAATCATTAATAATAATAATAATAATAATAACAACAACAACAACAACAACAACAATAATAACTACCAATTGTATGTGGTTTTATAACAATTTACCTATTGGTACATTATTCAAAATAGAATTACAAGGCCACATAACATGAAAATTGAAGAACAAATAGCACTTAATACAATAAAAAAATTATGCTACAGTTCAAGAAGAATTAATTATATGTACACTGAGCATATGATTATAAAAAACCTGCTTAACAATATATCTACAAATTAAAATAGATAAAACAAAGTATAGCGATGAATGAACATAAAGAATTGGTAATTCATCATGAACCTTTTTGACCCAGAGTTTTTCCAAAACTAAAGGATTTTGAATCAACCACAGTTTAGTAAACAAGTCATAGGATTGTTCTTAGCTAGCATATAATAAGGGCACTCCAAGAACAGAGTTCTTCCACTGATAATGATGTCCTTATTCCCATGCTTCAACACCATGATCCAGACCAAAACAAAGAATTAGGCCAAATAAGATCTTCTCAACAGATTAATTGTCCGATGAAATCATTCCAAATTGAACTAATTCTAATCACAAACCCTTTGAAATTTTAATTGCAGTTCCACTGAACAAAGAACCTCAACCATATGACACCTCCCCTTGTTGCAGTTTTGTTTATAGTTTATTATCTACTAGAGGCCTTTGCAATGGATGGGACACCCAGATTAGAACAATCAGAGAAGAAAACAAACAAGGCCATGGTGGAGAGTCCACTAAAGAACATAAAAATCAAATGCAACTTGTCCAATTACGGACAGGCATTGCTGTTTGTGCATACCTGATATCGAACAATGCGCATGCTTGCTCTTGCTTTGAAGTCCTCATGATCATAAAGCATTCGTAGAAAACCTCACGCAATTTTTTTCTTGTCACTGAGAGCTCCACATAGGTTACGTCGATATAATCTCTGAAAAAGAAAGATCAACAAAATTTTCTTCTATAATCACATTAGTTGTCACCCTGGCTTCATTCTTGCGACATCCAACTCCATTGGAAAATATCCCATGGTAAAAGCAAGAGAAATGGGACATATGCTTGTTTTCATTTACTTCACCAATCTGATGAACCACCAACATCAACTATCACTTTCCAAGACTATGCACTATAAGATTGAAGAAATTTACTTAGTATCATCTGAGTCTTCAAATATAAGTTGTACTTGAGGATCTTGTGAGGAATGGCTGCAAACTTCATTGTCATGTGTTCCACTGGAAGAAGACATAGTAAAGTGCTGCAAGCAAACTCTATCATAAGCTTCAATATTTAGACCTGAAGCCAGAAACTGCTCCAACTCATTCAGAAATTGATCTGTTCGCCCCTGCAAGAAAGGCCTCCCAGCATCTAAAAGCAAATGTCTGAAAGTATTACGGTTTTGCTCAGGTGTACACTTGCAGCCCTCTTTTTCTTTGCTGCAATAAACCATTCAATTTAGGTGATAAGACGTGAGTTCCATCATCCAAAAGCAGTAGCAAAGTCATTTGAGCAATTTTCATAAGAAAAGAATAGACCTTCTGATATCTACATTCTTTATAGTACTAAAAACAGTTTAAAAATACCGGGAAATTTTAACTCATTTACTTCCAATTTTAAATTCATCAAGTCCCAAGTCTAAACACAACCAACTAAAGGATGAACAAACCAGTTCTACTTCAGATGTTCCAGACTAACAAACAAAATGCTTCTTTAGTTAATAGGATCACAACACACACACACACACACACACAATATTCAAAAAATAATAATAATAATAATAATAACTAATCACCAAGCTGCCATATGAGATTCAGCTGTACTCTGATTCTTTGAACTAAGAAAGCAGAATTCACAAATTAGAAGTAATATTTAACATGCTAAACAATACATTATTGTTTTGTGGTGCACATATACTTCTGCCAGTTTCACAGCACAAATTTAAGAGTGCAAACAAGGATATAGCGGTTAAAATGTGGAAAGGACATGGGAGGATCAAGGAACCCCATAGAGTACATGCTATGCGCGAGTGTATATGCAACCTCATCTGCAGCTTCAAATTAAAAAATATTTATAACTTAGTTAAAATGATAAAAATTATACAAATAATTTACATCTAATAAAAATTCAAAAAATATAGAAAAGTGGAGAAAAATTAATGCTCAAACAATTTCTTATCAGAATAGTTACTATAAACCTCACTGACACGTCGATTAAACATTATAATTCTAAAAGGATAAAATCTCCATAAGAGCATAGTAGCAATCAAACTTCACCAAACATTGAACCATAAATTACAATTAAAATTATAACATGTTAAACTAATGTCAAAAACTAGATAGCTAATCATGATTATAAATTAATTTGTAACCACCTGACTGCATTTTAAACCAATTGGCACTTACCTACATATGCAAGTGTTATCTCATACAGCCTAGCCACAGGCAGGGACTGATCAGAACCAAGGGGCTGATTCAACGTGGAGGTGACGATGGCAATTGTCCCCACCACAAAATTTTAATTAGCCCAACAGCTTCACCAAATCCATTAGTGAAGCATGTTTCCCGTTAAATAAATTAGTTAACATGTCAAAATTGTAAAAAATTCAAGATTTATCACAGCACAAACTTATTCCTCACAGCAATGAGAAGGCCCCACCAAATTCAATTTAAATGATTTTTTTTTAATTTCCACTCTAAATCATCATTGTAACAATTTATTTGCACTTACAATTCAAATCATCCTTCAGTACTAATATAGTTTACTTTCCCAATTCAGAAGTTTTGTATTTTTATTCTTTTTTAGTTAAAAATGGCTAACTATAGTCATATTTTTTGGCATTAGAATTTTCATTGCAAAGTGCCACATCCATCTCCATCCTGATAGCTTCTACTCCACCTACAGCCCACATACGAGAGACCCTCCAAGATACGGGCCATGAGATATTGATACAAGTGACATTGGGTTATCAAAAGACATCAAAGATTCCCTACAAACTTGGACAAGTGGCACTCGCAGCTTAAACAAAGCAGGAGGCTCACTTAAAACATTCCACACAGCATGTCATAAGAAGGCCAGTATCAAGACACTCTTGAATTGCCAAACACTAGAAATGGTCATATCATGTATGCCCAAAATCCATTACTAGCCAAGACCAAACCGAACAAAACTATAACTCCACCAGTACCAAAGAGAATGAAATATACAACACTCTTCACACAGAGACAAAGCAAACATATCCCCAAAGGAACCAACAAACTTAGCAGCCTCACGAAAACATCCTATATCATAAAAAGCATTCACTGAGAATCACAGCTCATCCATAATATCATAATACAATAGCAATGGTATCCTCATTAATAAACCTAACGATGACCATGTACCTGACTTACTATATAAAGTGAATCAATACTTATACTACTGCTTCCCTCAAAATAATAATGGTATTCTCATTAATAAACCTAACGATGACCATGTACCTGACTTACTATATAAAGTGAATCAATACTTACACTACTGCTTCCCTCAAAATATTTATGGTATCCTCATTAATAAACCTAACGATGACCATGTACCTGACTTACTATATAAAGTGAATCAATACTTATACTACTGCTTCCATCAAAATAACTAAAACAAATTGAGAATCTAACAGAAGTCGGTGCTTATTCAATGTAACTGCAAAATGCAATCATCTCCCTTTTTGTAATTTTAGTGTCAAGTTTTGGTTGAAAAATTAAAGTATATCATTGACTGAACATAAAGATAATTAAGGCAGTACTATATTCATGCCAATAAAATCAAAATTACCTTTTAATAAAGGAGTCAACCACACCATGTACATGATGCATAACAATGTCCACATCCTCAACCTACACAGATAAAGCACCACAAATAATAACATTTACAGTCAACAAAGGTGCGTAATTGGTATTATAAAAGATTAATGATCAATTATGTGCATGCTCCAAATATCTTGTGATAATTGTCATGCCTATGGATCTTTACCTTAACTTACTTAAAACTAAACAAGATTGCCTGTTAACTATTAGTTTTTAGATTTTTCCTCATATCATTTCTGGAAAATGGTAGTAGTTATACATTCCAAAGCCAAAACAACCACAGACCACCAGCTGAGTTGATCATGATGGATTTAAATCATAATTAGAAGGTCAAAAGACTCTTTTGATCACGTTTAAAGAAAACACATGAAGCACAATTTGATTAAGGCTTCCCATTCCTTAAAACTCCTTACCATTTGAATGAGGTTTCTCATTCCTAAAGACTGCTAAAAGGCTTAAACATACATGGTGGTTGATAGACTTGGGCTTTAAATTGATACTTTCCTGATAAGTTTACCAATCCAAATTTCACAAAATGGGATAGGCTTCTTATTCAGAATGTAGGATTTTCACATATAATGCATGAAAGGTGCAATCAATCCTCTGAAGGATCATACACAGTCCAGTTCAGTTCCTTAACCTCCCAAAATTGTTTATAACATGTTATGAACAATAAAAAACTTTCAAATATGCAAACGGCATACAATAATTTCATCCATTACCAGAATACCAGAAGTAATAGAATTTAAAACTTGACAAGTGACATAATACCTGACTAAGAGCCTGGATTTCCCTTGTTAACCATGTTTTAAGCCAGATATTCTTCAGAAGATACCTGTGGCTTTTCCAATATCGTTGAACCTCGAATGGACCATCCCTCATCCTGCCTACCACAATCAACTCTTATTTACAGAAAATCAAAATTAAATGATTTTTTTAATATTGACTGAATAATAAAATGATACCTACTGCTAGCACCATAGAATTTCAATCTAAACTCATGGGAGTCTGAAAGAGAACTGCATAACCAGAATTACATCAGTGGAACAGTGATGTTTGATTAAAAATAAAAATAGAAAAGGCTTCTAGAAGGGAAGGCTAAAAGCAAGAAGGACCTACTACCACAAACCTCTTTTTGCTGCCCTTATTTACATAATTTTGCTGAAAAGAATCTCCAGTGTAGCCATGAATTATAGAAAAGTTTTCAATCTGTGAGTCACAAAAATAAACAAAGCATCAACATAAGCCCATGTGATATTGTGACATTATGCTTAGAAAATAAAAACAAATCCGGCTAGATCAAACTTCCAAGCTTCCAGAGAATCCAATGCTGTTAAAAATGGGCAAGGCCATCTGGTCTAAGTGGGCTGACCTGCTGTCATCAAGCTGTCAATCTAGATTGTAATGGAATTATATGGAATCAAAAACTATCTCAATTGGATGGTTTATCCACAAGACCTCTCAAACCATGCAAGCTAGTAGGTTATATTGGAACCAGCCACGCCATATTTTGATAAATCAAAATAATACAACCGCTTTCTGCCGAGCTTTGGGAGTTAAGCCCAAAATTAAGATAATAATCAAATATTCAACGCATTGCAGTGCTGCTGGGTAAAAGTATGCATACTTTTATAAGATCTTTAACCACAAGTGAATGAATTTAAAAGTGTGAGGTAGAACAGGACGAAAGAGAATTTGCAGTGAGCTTAAGTCAGGCAAGGTTCAACCAACTTAGCTTTAGGTCCAACAAAAATCCACCCAGTGTCTAATTGCAAAGTCTCAAGAATGAATTGAAAAAAAGGTGAAATCATACCTAAAACGTTATTTGCTGAATAATATAAAAGATTTAAGAAGACATACAAAGAAATCATCTAATGTGTTGTGCATAAGTTATCAATCATTGCTCCTCATTTCATAATCAAATACATAGTTACTGAAGGAAAATTCTATAGAAAAAGATTTCTATAGAAGAACAGGCAGTCATTATGAAAAATCAGAGATAGGAATTATGCCTGCAAACAACATTAATTCACTACTTCAATTCTGTGTCCAAGTTACCAACCAACTCCTTACAGTGAAACCACTTGTGCCATGTACTTGATCCAAGTCATACAACATAAAGATAAAGAAAGATGGCATTGTGTACAAACCTTGCAAAGGGGACATTTAATTGATGACAGTGATTGCTTCTGTGTAACCAATCTGGTCCAATAAACGATGCAGGGATAGCAAAAAACATCTGTAAAGTCAAGATAATGACGAGATGAAGCATTCAGTTTAAAGTTTCATTGATGTCATGCAAATTAAGGAATGCCAGCTGCATCAAATTTGAAAGAATATTTTCAAACCAACTCACATCAAAACTATGTTCACACAGCAAAGGCAGCAAGAACAACAATGAATACAGAACCTACGATGTTAATAAAACAGATTGACTCTGTTGAGAACAGTAGACGTGGTCTTAGAGCAAGGGAGTAATTTACTAAGAAATTCAGCATCAATGACATTCAGAACAAGAACAACAAAGAATACATAACCTACGATGTTAATAAAACAGATTGACTCTGTTGAGAACAGTAGACGTGATCTTGGAGCAAGAGAGTAATTCACTAAGCAATTCAGCATCAATGACATTCAAAATAACATAACTAGCAATGCCAAGCAGAATAGGTGGTTTAATAACTATGACAAGGCATCCATTTAGTAAGAAGACGAGACAAGGTACAATGAAGGAAGAACTTCAAGGTACACAACCAATGATGAGTATGAAAGAGACAACTATGCTTGAGGACACTGCTAAAGGTGAAGCTGCAGCACCATACTGCAACCATTGACCACCAATATCAAGGAAAACACCATATAAATCTTCCTTGAAGTTAAAACAGCAATCTATCCAAAGCGAGTACCACAGCAAGCTCACACAAAAAAAAAAATAACTGTGCACAGCTCTTTCAGAGATGGTAACAATTTTAACCTTCATCCAAAATAACCATCTTAGCAGATGAGTGTTTTGGATAGCATGGTTGAAATTCATGTGAACAGTGTATCAAACAACAAATAGAGAATTATTTGCATCAAAGTAATAATCAAAACAAATTAGTGATAATGCCACATGTCTCAAAAATACAAATTTCAAATGAATTAGTGAACAAGGAGGACTTGTAGGATAATGATCTTGCACACCATTCTAAAGTACTAGCTGATTATAACAGTCTTTTTCTCTCAAGATCAGTTGAGCAAAGATTAAGAAAGAAAAAGGCGTAATGTAGCATGCACCATTGAAGCTAAGATGCTAATGTCAACAAGTATGTGTCCATGCCATTTGTGAAAGACGAAAAAGGTAAACCAGCAAAGAAGAAACGAAGCTTTTCCAAAGCTGATCTCTTCCAACTCAAATTATCTTATGGTCTCATCAAGAAATTATCACAAAGCTTCTTAATGATCCAAACTAAAACTTCAAACAAAAATTTTCCAACACAGATTCTTTCATTCACTAATTTTACTCGATAAATTCAACCAAACACAAGAACACAACTTTCCATCTCGTTTTCTTATCTCCCCTCAATCCTTCTATGCCCAAAGGCATGCAAAATCAACCATTTCACAGCTTTAGCTTCATTGCCACCAAACAACTACAATCACTCATCCTCTACGAAAAGAACAATTTTATTGCCATCAAATAAACCAAAACACACGAAATCCAATAAAACAACAAATGATTCAAAGAATTGCAACGATAATCAATCCCAAAAAGAAAAAAAAAAAAAAAAAGGAACAACAGATTGGAGGAGTGGAAGGCTTACGGAAGCAGCGATCGAGATAAGCTTCTTGGACGAGGGGATTGAGGCATATGGGGCATGGATCGAGCTCGCCCTCCCTCCCAGAAGAAGAAGATGCCATCCTTCGTTCCTTCGCCTTCAACCTTTGCGAATGTCTAATGAATCGAATGTCTAGGGCTGTAGAAGGCTCTGCTGGTGTTGTTGTTATTATTATTTTTATTATTATTATGATTCGATTGAATTACTAAAAAGCCCTGGTTATTTTTCAGGTAATTTTTCTCATGGTCCCTCCTATATTAGGGTGCGTTTGGATGGGGGTAATGAAATGAGGGGAATGAAGTAATGAATAAAGGGGGAAAGGAATGGGTAGGGGATGGTAATGAAAAATATGTTTGGTTGGAGGGGTAATTTATTGGGAATAGAAAAAATAAAAAGATAGAGTTGTGTTAAGATTACCCTTTTACCCTTGTATAAGAAATAGTATTTTTTTTATAATAATGAAAACATAAATATTAATAGTTATTTTATTATTTTTTATTATTGTTTTATTAAAAATAATATATATTTGAAATAATTAAAATATATAAAATAATGAAAAATGTGAATAGTTATTTTCTCATCGTTGATTATTGTTTAATTAAAAATTAACTTCAAATAAAGATTAAGTTAATATTATATACTTATACGTTTTTAAATAATCACAAACTATATTTATTTGGAGTAATTAAATCTTATTCTATAATGAAAATGAAAATATTTATTTCATTACTACTGATTACTGATATTTATTTCAATTGATTATTATTTATAAATTAATGAAAATATAAATATTTATATTATTAATATTGACTAATGTTTAATTAAAAATTACTTTTAGATAATTGCTACTTTCAATAAGTACTTATAATATTTTAATTAATTACAAATAATATTTACTCTATATACTTAATAAAATAACAAAAAAAATTGAATACTACTTTTATTATTGATTTTTCTTTAATTAAAAATTAATTTCGAATAACTATTAAATCAATGCAATTAAAGAATTTGGATTTTATTATTACCGATTAATATTTAAATAAAAATTAGCTCCAAATAACTATTACTTTCATTATTTTAATTAATCACAAATTAACCATGACTATATTCATTTCAAATAATTATCATTTTTCTGTTATGATTACTACTTTTAATAAATTAGGACACAAAAAAACATTCAAATTGCCTGTTCAATTTGTGAACTAGAATTGAACTTTTCCTTGGGTTGCCACCATGCCAAATACATCACCTGTTTTTACAACATAAATATACATTCAACCGTACTGACAAAAAAAATATAGTGCATGTCCATTTTTTATTGCAAGTTTTCCAACATGCACTCATGGAGCTTGCTCATTGTTTTGCAATGTCATTCATAAAACAAACACTACTATGAAACATGAAAAAAAACCATCCATCCCAACAAAGTTGCACAAACAAGTTCATATTACAAACAATTCACCATCCCACAAAAGATAAACAACAACAAACTACAACATCGACCAAGAAAGCAACTCCTCCACGTACTCATCTCCTCATTGTAACACGTGCCTATAAAAATGGATAAACCCGCAACGAGAGGACATTGGAATGTAAACAGTTAATTGATTTTTTTTAAAACGGAAATCTGCAATCCAATATAGAGATCAACCACATGCATACCTTAAAAAAAAATAACCCAATGCATAAATATCTTTCTCACACATGAACATATGAAATAAATGTCAAATAACTCATGCTACCAAAATATACATGCAAAGACATCACATTAATTTCCTAAGTTACATAGGAACAATGTTAAATTCTTACCAATATAAGTCAGGCATTAGGTGGGCAATATGACATCCTCGACAAGAAAACCCGACAAAAGCACAATTTCTTTTCAGCTGGAAGATCCCAAAAATACTGTTAGTTGATCTTCATCTTTTGCCAATACTTGCAACATGAACATGGCCTCATCTTCTGTAAGACCATCAACAGAAAAAAGCACATCACTCAGTGATCTCTTCTTTGCCTGAAGTTCTTCACGAGATATTTCATTACGTGTTGTAATTTCAATGTTGCGTGCAGAAATTTCAGCATTACGTGCTGCAATCTCAACATTGCGAGCAGCAGATTCAGCTTTTTGTGCAGCAGACTCAGCGATTCGGGCCACTGACTCGGCGTTACGTGCTGCTGCCTCCGCCAATGCTCTAAATTCTGGGCCAACAAGATTCACAAAAGCATCAAAATTTTTAGAAATCCGATCCATTGTTCGATCCTTACCAACACTTTTCCTTTTCCGACACCTAGATGTTGTCGCAGTGCTGTTATCGGATGCCATTTGTGATGGATCCTGCGTCGGATCTTGCGTGGGCATCGGTAGATCATCGAAAGGCATTTGGGATAAACCTGCACCTTCCTCGAGTGAGATGCTATCATCTTGCTCATATTGGCTTGCGTGGTCCCTGACATCACCTCTGTTGCTGCTAACAGCTCTATCTTTGGTGAAGACCGGTGCAAGATCATTGAAAAATGGGAAAGATTTGCCATACAGTCCGGCTGCTTCTTTGTGAGTCTGCATTGCATACAAATCCTATAATTAATAAAATCTTTTCAATAGTGCAATGAATAAAAAAATCAACAAGTAAATAGCACGCTTGCTTGTTCTTACCTTGACGTACTCGTCATATGCGCTTTTGTCACACATGATAGTGCTACTCTCATAGTTCCAATCAAAACCACTCAGCTGTAAGATGTCGGAGATGACATTCGTCTTACTCCTTAAGAGTTTCACACGAGACTCAATGTTTGGTACAGCCTTCAACTTCATTTGTGGAATCTTTTGTTGTATCATTGTCTCTAGCTGTAAGAGATATCCGGGCCGGAAGCCATTTTCAGCCCGCCAAAAAGAGCTTGTGGAAAGTTCAACCAAAGCGTCAATGAGGGCTTTATCTTCATCGGGAGTCCAATATCGTTTGTTTAGGCCCCTCCCTTTTGGTTGTTCTGTCGCCATACTATACAACAAACAAAGGACGCTTCACAGTAAATAACAACGTCAATTTTAAGTATCACATAATTAGTACTGTCTAATTAAATCGTACATAGAAATAAGAGCATCACATAAAAGTGTTACACAATCCAAAAGTAAGAGCAACACATAAAAGTGTCCAGTACATAACGATACGTAAACCATATGAAGTAATTTATCATGTGTTGAACATAGTTGTGGCCAACTCCTGTCTAAATTGGGTCCACTCATCAGTTGGTTGTACAGCTGCTATGTTGTCGGTGTCATCTTCCAACCTCTCATCGGAATATGGAACATCGACTTCGTCTTCTTCTGCAGGATCATTCGTCATTTCTGTCCTAATAAAATTATGGAGTAAACAACACGCGTTAATAATACACGCCGTTGAGTTGTCAAACAATAAAAACTCGGACTGGCTAAAATTTTCCAGTGGATTTTCAAAAGTCCAAACATTCGCTCAATAACGTTCCTTGCGATGGCATGTTTCATATTGAAAAACTCTTCAGCGGTCTGTGGGTGATGGCCATCAGCCCATGAACTTAAGTGATACCGCTGGCCTCGAAAGGTGCAAGGAATCAGGGGCAATTTGCGTATCCGGCGTCAACTAAGTAATAGAAACCTAAGACATGAATTTGTTGTTAGACGCATAATAAGTAAGAAGGACAACATTAAAGCGACGTGATAAATATAACTCGCCGTTTGGAACTTTTAATCCATTAGGTTTTGTAACGGCGTCCCTCAGCACCTGGGCATCATGTGCCGAACCTTCCCAACCGGATAGGACGTATATAAACTGCATATCTTGTCTACAAACGGCAAGTACATTGCTGGTGGTCTCAGATTTTCGTGATCTAAATCTTGGACGATCGGCAATGGGTACATTCACCCGTATATGTGTCCCATCCAATGCTCCAAGGCAATTCTATGTCAGGTGAAATAAAACGCTGTTGTTATTTGTTCATGTAATATCCAAATTAAAAAAGACAAAAATAGAAACTGTTACACTAAATTTTATGTGTTACCTTAAACCATTTCCACTTAGGATCGCTTGAATTTTCTTGTACCGGATCCGGTTTCCTTAACAGAACACCATGGCAAAGAATTATTGACCGCAACACAGTGTGGAAATGTCGACTAACCGTTTCGGCCGATCATACGAAATCAAACTTAATTACTCTATTTTTTACATGGTGGGCAACAATGTTCAAAAACATTGCAACCATCTCCTCCACCATCACATTTCGAGTGGCTCGTAGTCTACCGGTGGTAACTAGTAGTTCGCATAAATTTTGAAAACTACGTCGATCCATCCGAACCTTATTAATGCATGTTATGTCACTTTCGTAAATCACCCGCCGCAAATATTCTTGTTGTTTCCGGCGTCGAGTCGATGTTGACTCAATCTCGCATTGAATCAGTCCACTACCATAAGAACGTCGTCTTTCCGCACACACAACGATCATGATGTGTAAAACATAAACATAGCACATGTACATTATGAAATATAGTTCAACTTCATCAACGTTGTCCATATCTGGAATTACATGCCCATGTGTCAAATTAACTAAAACCTAAATTGAAAACATATCAAACAATTAGTTGATTTAATCAGAAGACTAATTTAATTAGAAAATTGCAGACATAATAATGCATCAGTAGTAGTTTGTATAATGGCGAACAATATGATGCAAAACATGGGCCACTATGTTTTGGTCCACATTCCGCATCACAATAATAACATGCATCTAATGCACAAAGAAGGCTTGTAAACCTCTTTGAGGACCAAAAACAGTGAAAGATACGAGACAATAATATTTAAAAGAAAGAAATTCACTCACTTTCCCTTGAGATAGATCCTCAATCACCAATCACACCAACCTCCGGCAGATCACTCACGACTCTATTCAACTGAAAGTGAAAATAAAAAACAAGTGTAAATCCCAATGTCAAATTTAGAGAAATCAAGCCAAAGAACAATTGCAATCGTACCAGCTTCAAAGTTAAAAAAAATCTAAGATTCTAGAGAAGTTGATCATTCTCTATCTTCTTCAATTGGTTTTCTTATATATATATGAAAAAATGGGAAAAACTAAGCTGAAGGCTGAAAGAAGATAAGGTTTTCTTACAGATCTTCAATTGGTTGGCAATTGTGTGATGTTTGATTATTATCTCTCCTTGCTCTCTAATTTTGTGATCTTGCAATTCAAACATTATACAATTAATTCTTGAGAGTTATGTTGTAATTAAGTACATTTTCATGTTATTCTGTTCAAAATTACGATGAAACACAAACTCATTGCATGGATGTAGATCACTAATATATTTTTTTAATTGAATAATATGGGCATATAATTTGGTTGGTGATCCATTGCTCTAATGGAGATTTTTATATATGGGCATATATTATATTGTATTCATGTTTATAAGGTATACATTATTCTATAATGGATTAATTAGTAACCATTATGTGAGAAATTAATTAAAGTTTCTGATTCCCATGTTGCTCATTGATTTGATTTTTTTTATTAAGTTTCTTGTTATGTGAAATTAGATTTGAAGATCTAGATAAGCATATGCTCAAATATCACCATTTTTCGCTTGATTTCTAGTTGAAGATATTTAGTAGTAATGTCTACCAATTAATTAATTAAGAAGTTTATTTATAGTTAAGGAGCACTTTGTCTTAATTAGATATATTTAGTGATCATTAATTTTTTGTTTTTCTGGAAGGTTGTGCAAAGAGGCTCAACAATGAATAAAAAGGCAAGTGTGCAATTGGAGAAGCAAGAATCATCTGGTTTCTGAAAACATTTCTGCATTTCTATTGTTTTGTTTTGTCTTTAAACTCTTAATTAGCACTATGATTAATTCATTAATTACTTACTTATGCTGAGGTTTATGCTAATGACTCAGGTGAAAATTAGAGGATGCTGGCAAATTTGGCTGCAAATAAAACAAGGCATATATATTAAGGTTTGTAGATTTAATTAGAAAGCTTACCAGAAATTGACACAAAAAAAAAAAAGAGAAAAAAAACCTCCTTGTTTCTTATTTGGTGAATCTAATCAATACTGTAAAATTAAAATTAACAAATTGAAATAGGACATCTGAAATTAGGACAAGTATAATTGAATTAAAGAGATTACTTTTCAAATCTTGTTATTAGTTCTTATCTGAATGAAACAGGCCATATCATTAATTGGGACTGATCCTGGGCCTCTCTGTTGAATCTAATCTATCTATATAATTAGCAGTTAACTTAATTATTTTTATGATAAACATAATTATTTTTAGAACAGAGAGTATAATTCTAATCCCTTCTAAGTCAATGTGATAATTAATACTGAGATTATTCATCTGCACATATGCCAAGGATGTATGCAATGTATAAAAATCTAACAAAGGGGATGAACCCTCAGCTCTCTCTCCCAACTCGATGCACCGCCAAAGCACACAAAACAAACACCAAAAATCTCACAGAAGCAAACACTTCCCAAACAAAATTACAAATCTAAAAACAAAGAAGAAATCCACGAAAACAAAAAAGAGAAAACATGTAATAAAGGAAACAAAGCAATCACCTTCTCCCCTAGCTTGAAATCCGGTGATGGCGGCCCCCGGGATGCCGACCTCGGACGGAGACGCGCCGGAGACGGTGATGGTTGCAAGGCTCTCACGGATGGGGGGAGAGAGTGTGATGGTGGCTAGGGTTCAGTCTTTTGTAATCTTTACAGGGTTAAAATTGTAAACTCCTAGGGTGTAATGGGCCATTTACACTGATAGCTACTTGCACGGCCAGGATTCAATTCTCGAGTGGCGGGGCCCACAGTGCCATGAGCTACTTGCACGGCGTCCGTTTTCCCCATCTCAGCCGACACTGGCAACCCACATACCCACCTTCCTCGTTTCTCAGGGCCTGTTTGTTTTATTTCATTTGGGGCTAAAGTGGTGGAAGTGGAGACTTTTACCCCACTTCGGGATGTTTGGTTGACTGAATTTGAGACCGAACTGGGTGATTTGACACCTCCAACCCAGTTCCATTTCAACATTTCACTTCAGCCAAAATTTTCTCGAAGTCGACTTCAGCCCACTTTTTCCCTTTTCCTTGAAGTCCCCATTGCTGTGTTATGGTTACCCACTTCATTCGGCACTTAAGAGAAACCTAGGTCTCCATCGTGCAGTGCCTCCGCCGCCTCCATCGCAGCCAACGTTGCTATTGCCTCACCTACGAGCATCAACGCCTCCAATAAAGCAAGATCAGAACAAGGTAAGATCATTTGGGTGGTTATTGTTTTGATTTTTTTTATTTTTTTATTTGAAGCTCTTTTCTGTTCCGATTTCCAACTTGAAACAAAATCATCCCTTTGCCGTCTCCATCGTCACCGGTGTTGGTATCTCCTCACCTTGGGGTTTCGACATTTCCAGCCAAAGGGGTGCTTCTCTCGCTGTTGTCCCCAACCGAGCTCCATTTGGTTTTCATTTTTTTTTTGTTTTTTTCCTATTTTCTTTTATGATTTGAACTTGTTCATGCTTATATATGAGGTTTTTTTATATTTCTTCAGCTCCAGACTTCATGTGTGGGTTTGCTTGTTTGCTTACTGCTCCTTCGACAACTCCGGCAGTAGATCTGGTTGGTAATAATTTTTCCATTGTTTTTCCGTAATCTTTGCAATTTTTGGCCCTCATCTTGCATGATCAATGCCCTTTTCTCTTTTGGTAATCCGAATTGGTTGGGTGGATGTGGTTCCCTGTTTCCTTCTTGCAATGTTTGTGACGATCTGTTTTGTTGCACGGTATAGTTACTTGTAGTTTTTATTTTCAATTTTTTGTCAGTTGTGTTCCTCTCCTCACTTTGTATTATAATCTCTTAGGTGTGTTATAATTTTGGTTTATTTTTACACTGATAGCTTCCTAATGTTAACAGCTTTCATGTTTTCCTAAGTGCATGTGGCTCAACTTTGTAGGGAAGCCTACTTTATCTTTAATATTTGTTATGGAGCTCATTTAGTTTATCACTAATTAGCGTACTGTCAGATTTAACTCATTTAATTATTTATTTGTGTATATATGTATATATTTCATGCATGAAATTGTTACACACACACACACACACAGATATATATATATATAGGGTAGAGAAGATAACATGATGAGGAAATATCCATGATTGTGATAAAGAATAAGGGGTTGGTTGTCTTTATTCATTCACTGTCTGATAAATCCTCACTCTTTGCCTGCTTTCAAATCATGTTTGTGATCTATGTTGTAATTTGGTCTTCTCATGTCTGTTTGTGATATATATGTATCTATATATTATATATATTTGTGCATCGTCTTCATACTATTGTCACCTATGCATTGTCTTCATACTATTGCCTGGACTTTCAAAACACTCAAACTGCATCTGAATCATGCTGTGTTTGCATTTTCTACCATGCTGCACTCTGGTATTTAGTATAATGTGTAAGGTTTGTTTTGCATTTTCATTTTCGGATCTGGCAGTTGGTATTTCTTTGTGTGGCCCACTTTATGGACTGATTTGTAGTTGGTTTTCTGTGTTTTTAGGGGTGACGAAGTGGCGATGATGAGTACATAAATTTCTAAGGAGAACAGTTGCACTGAGGCATGGTTGAGTGTCCTGTAACCAGGGCAAATGGGTGAGTTGGCGGGGCAATGAGATGGTAGCTCGCTACGGTCTCACTGCAGCCATTTCATATCCCATTTGCGGCTTCCCCAAATTTATAATGTCAGTTTGTTATCGGTGTTTGTGTTTTCAATGCATGCACACAATCTGGTTTTAGGTTGTTTCATGTCGTGTTTGTTTTTCATGTTCTGCCGCTCTTTATGATATGTTGATATGGTTGTTGTGTTTTATTCCACTTCTTTGTCTTGTTTCCTTTACTAGATGTTTGTTTGGTCACAGTCCATATAATGATGCTAATGACAGTTTTTTAGGCATGCTGTGGTTTATTGTTTGGTTTTCATGCTATACAAGTGTGGCGAGGTGATTCGGCGGCACACGGTGCCACCATTGCAGCCCACTTTACAGCCGCTGGTATGGGTTTTTTTTCTTGTTTTGAACACCATGTGTGTGATTGAGATACATGTGACCGTCATGCCAATGAAGTTGTGTTCTTCATACTATTGTCACCTGAGCCATTGCACAATTGCTAGGAAAATCTGTGGAAGACATGGACGCAGCTGGTGGTACACAGCCGACGTTGAGGTTCATTTTTTCAACTGGTGTCGAGGTATGAAAAGAGTGCACTGAAACAAATTTTCCTTTGCTTTTTTGTAGTGTGAAATGGTCCAAAGTCCTAGGAGATGTATCGAAAGCAACAACATCGCCATTTTGAGCCGATGCAGCTATTTCATATCTTCCGACGTCCATGTCCTCTTCCAAGATTCTGGATCAGAAGACATTCTGGGCCAATGTAGCTATTTTGATTTGTCTGTTGACATTGTATAACTCTTATGGTATTGTAAAATGATTGGGGTTGTAATTGTCTTGGGTTTTTTGTTATGGAATAATGCAGGTCCGGAGGCCTACTTTGCCATGTTTGCAAACTTTCCTCATTTGATTTGTATATGAGTTGTCTGTTGAATTTGTGTAAATTGAACTGCTGTTGGAATTGTTTGTTCTAATTCAAGCATATTTTTGTTATGGGATAGTGCAAGGTGCTAGGTTTTTTTTTTTTTTTTTGTCATGTTTGCAGGTTTTCTTCTTTGTGGCAGGTGAATTTCTTATAAATGAATGGCTGATATTACTCATGAATAGAAGACATTCAAAACACTTTTAAGTCGAAGGTCTCCACAAGGATAGTGACATGATTATTTTCATATAAGGATGTGAACGGATCGGTTATTTGTCGGCAACATATAAACCGCAAGAGCGGCACTGAGTACCCATTGGGTCCAAAGTTCGTTCGTGTCCATGTTGTCACATCATTGAGAAATTGAAACGTAAGCATGAAATCAAAAATTATACAAACAAAATTTAAGTTACTAAGTAAACATTTATCGATTAAATAAAATTAAGCGCACAATAAGAAAGTTAAAAAAAAAAGTTTATGAAATTTGGACCACAGGTAAATAAATAAACAATTATCTAATAATTATAATTTAATCACGTAATTACAAATTCAATAAACAAAATTGTTGAAATTTTATATCACGGTTTTTGTGAATAAATAAATAAATGATTATCGAGTAATTACGAATTAACCACAAAATTACAAATTTAATAAACAACCAAACAAAATATATATCATATTAAGATAATAAATAAATAAACACTAATCGAATAATTAAAAATTTTAATTACAGATATTACAAGGGGGTAACCATACCCCCCCTCCCGAAGTGGTGATCATACACCCACTTCACCTCTTACTAAACACCATGAAGTGGCTGAAGTGGCCACTTCCAGATTTCACTTCATCCAACCAAACATTGGAAGTGGTTACTGATATGACACTTTCAGCAACAACCAAACACACAGAAATCCATATTTCCAACTGAACTACACACTTACACTGAAGTGGCCACTTCCAGGAATTCACCACTTCAGAAAATCAGGGTCCGTTTGGTTATAGGGAATGGGAATATGAGGAGGGGGATGGGGAAGGGGATGGGGATGGGGATAGGAATAGTGAAAGGGGATTGGGGATGGGAATAAAAAAAATGTTTGGTTGTAGGGAATTGGTATAGGAATATGAAAAGGTATAGAGGAAACTTTTAGTAAAATTATTTTTGTACCCTTAAATATTTTAATTAAATAATGTATCTTAATTGTAAAAGAAACAATTATTAAATGACTCCAATTTTTATAAATAATATTTAAAGAGTTACTGATGTATTTATTTATTTTTAATAAAAATTTAAATTTATACATTTTAATTGACAAATATAATTTAATTATGATTAATTAAAATAAATAAATGTCCAAATTTAATTATTTTTAAATCACCAAAATTTTAATAAATCTAATGTTTCAAAAATAAATACAAACTAATTTCTATCTAAAATATTATTCAAAAATTAAAAAAAATCAATATGACTTCTCTCTTATAGAGGGTAAAAATGTAATTATCATACCAAGGCATACTCAATCCCCCCAAAATGAGGGGGATGAGTATGAAGGGGTTGAGGGGCATACAATCCCCTCTCAATCCCTTCTCATGTCCCTAGATGCATTTCCAAACATGGGTATGCACATGCCACAAGGATTGATCCCAATCTTTGAGGATCAATCTTTGCATTTAAATGGACCATCAATTCCGAACCAAATGAGCTCTCATTGTTTATATATATCTGGGTGAGAGCGACATCAACATACTATTTTTACAGAGACCCAAAACCAGACTCATTTGCGGACTTCTATGCTTTCAATGCTCCCTCCATTTCCATTACTCAAAAATCATTGAAGCGTTGTTATTATATACTTCGAGAATATCATGCTTAATATTTCCAAAGCAAGAAGAGCTTAAAGAAAATATTTGAAATACTTTAATTGTACCATTAAATAGTTTTTAAAAATATAAATAAATATATATGACATAAAACACACACTCTCTCTCGCTCTATATATATATATATATATATATATATATATATATATATATATATATATATATATATATATATATAAGTAACAAACCTTCAATCCATATATTGAAAAGAGCTGAACGTTGGACTCTTTATTCATGAGTGAAATAAACTATTAAGAGGCCGTTTGGTTCGGAAGTGAATTGTCGAAGTGGTGGAAGTCTGGAAGTGAACAGTTCAGCTGGAACTATCCACTTCAGTGTGTTTGGTTTAAGCTGAAAACTGGACTTCAGATACCACTTCCTGTGTTTGGATGGTTGAAGTGGGGATATGATCACCACTTCGGTGAGGGGATAAAGTTGTCATTTCGTGTTTTTTACATTAATTTAATTAAATCATATTATTTAATTAAATAATTTAATTACTTTATTACGATGGTAATAAATAATTTATTTATTAAATTAAAAACTTTGCACGTCACATAATTAATTTAATACCATGTTATTAAATTAAATTAAATCGGTTAATCTATTATGCTTAATTATTAATTAATGAGAGTAGTTATTTAATTATTTTATTACTATGGTAATAATTATTCTATTTATCATTGAAAAATATTGCAAAGTTGGCTGAAGTGGAAGGTTGAAGTGGTGACTTCGGGACTTTTCCAGCTGAAGTCAGACACCGAAGTAGCCGAACTCAGAAGTTATCACATCATCACTTCCGGGTTCAAATCAGTGAAACAAACACACTGAAGTGGCCTGGAAGTGACCACTTCGGCCACTTCGGTGAAACAAACGGCCCCTAAGTCTCCTATTGTAGAGGTGATACTCTCAATATTGTTAGTTGAACATTTAAATATTATTTTGCTACAAGATTTATTTGGATTTTTTTTATGAGAATGGGATGAATTTGCATATATATATATATATGGGAATTGGGTTTGGGATGAGAGCTATCCGCTCTATGAATCTAAGGATTGCGGGTTCTTGGACGAGGGTTTCAAGTGCACGGAGAATGGCAGGCCGGATCGGTTCTATTCTAAGTGGCGCTGGCAACCCAAGCACTGCGATCTTCCCAGGTTTTTCCATCTTCATCTCTTTCCTCTTCTTTTCTTGCAGTTCTTTGATTTCTTTGGCCCTAGATCGAAGTTTGAATTCATATTATTGACAACATCCTTGATTTTTCTTCATACATTCATATATTATATAATATTTATAGCTTATTTATTTATTTAATCAACTTCGTTTATGAATTTTCTGTTAGTTTGAATTCCATTAGAATAACTTCGTGATGATATTAATCTAATATGGATTCAAACTGAATTAAGTGGTCCATGACTTAATCATAAGATTCCTAAGTTAATCCTAATTTGGCAATTTGGATAATGATCTACTTAGTGTTTTAAGTGGAGTTAATCCTTTGATGGTAAGGGTTATATATAGAACAACACCAGGGGTCCCCAATCTATCGTTCTTGAAAGTACCCAGCTCCATCGACGGAGAGAACGGGATAGATTGGAAGAGTCCTTGGTTTCATCAAGTGCTTAGGTTTTCCTCAAGTGCAGATTTGGTTTCCTGAAGTGAAAACCTGTGAAGAAGTGCAGATTTGTTTTCTCGAGTGAAAGCCTGTGAAGAAGTGCAGATCTCGATCTCTTCAACTTCTATCTAACTTGCTATGGCTGGAGGTATGTGATCCTGCTTCCGCTATAATCAATTATATGATTAATACAACATATTAGATGTTGTACTCTGGTTTTGGTATACTACAGATTTGGATGTTTAGATGTTGTATACCGTACTCTGAACTCTGGATATTCTAAGATTTTCATTCTATTATTATTGTTATTAATGTCTTCTTTATGTTTGAAAAATTTTCAATTATCGAACCTTTATTGATGCCCTAAAACTTCAGGGAAATCGTTTAATTATCTTTCAATGCTTTTAATATTATTGAGAACTTTCCTAGTTGTTGTTTATTGATTTATAATTTTAGCTTTTTTTTCTTCTCCCCGAAATTTAGTTCTAATTTTTCTTAACTTTTTCAACGCTTCATTCTGTTTTTGAAAATTTTAAAATTCGAATCCCAGAGATTTTTGGCTTCAGACTTTGATAAGTTAACCCCAGAGATTTGGAATTTTGGATGGATTTCTGTCGGTTTCGGGAAAGGAAATTAATTTTTTGGGGATGGAATATAAAAGTTTTGAGTGGTAATATCAAGAACGTCTTGCCCTTATTCAACATTTTGGTGGGAGAGCCCGAGGATTTTTTTTTTTTTAAATTTTAAATTTTAAATTTTGCCAATGAGACCTGCGGGTATGTTTTCTTTTATGGGGTATTTGGTTAGCTGGAAGTAGCTGGGATGTAAGTGGTTTTATATGTAATTGGCTATTTGATTTGATGTAAAAGCCCCACTTATAGATAACTGGACTTAAATCTCACCCACTTTTACATTATTTCAACTTACATCAAAATTTGCTGTAAGTTGAAATGCAGTAAAGTAAGTGGTATCCACTCACCACCATTTTATCTTAAATATAATTATAAAAATATTTAATAAATTAAATTATCATTAAAATTAACTATAAAAATATTTTTAAGTATTAAAATTTTAAAAATATTAAAATTAAAATATTTAATATTTTTAAAAATATTTTTATCATTAAAATACTTTAAATAAATAATTAATTAATTATTATGAAAAGTATTAAATAATTAGAACTAATACTAACATGATGATTAGTAGTATTAACATGATTAAAAAAATAGTTATTTATGTTTTATTTAATTTAATATTGTATTTTAAAATACCAAGTCTTATTTAATTTATATAGAAAAAATATTTTAATGGCATATAATTAAATTACATTAATTTTTTTAAATTTAATAAATCACAACTGAATTAATTAACATTTTAAATTAATATTAATCCTAAATAATGAGAGTTAATATAATTAATAGTTTTTAAGGATAAAATTTAAGCATATTATATAAATTAAAAACTTTTATAAATAATATTAAATAATTAATATTAACAATATATGATAGGGGTAATCTTACCATTTCACTTACATGGTAATCATACTTTTTAACTTACATCAAACCAAACAAAAAAAAAAGCAAATACAGCATTTCAAATTACAACAAACCAAACAGCTGTGATGTAATTAAAATATAGTATTTTCACTCACACTGTAATTTTATTTACATGTAAATTCATTTACAGACAACCAAACAACCCTTTATTATTTCTTGGTGGTTTTGTTTGTCATGCCGGACTGGCCTCTCTGAGTTTTAATGTTGGCCTGCAGGCCTTTTCGGTGCTCAAAATTCCCTTAATTTTCAATTGTATATATACACTATGGAAGTGCATATTTGCCAGTATTCTTTTTAATCTCATAAGAATAAAAAGTCCTATATATATTTATATACCGAAAATTCGGCTAATTGTGGTTATGTAACTCAATAAAACTAAATATGATATCTACCTTTTAAAATTTGATTAGTTGCATATATGTTTTTTACCCCACATATATTATTAAAATATGTTATGTCATATTAAATGATAGAAAAAAACTTACGTATATATACTTCCAAAAATTTCTAATGGTTATTAAATCAATATCTTTGCATATATATATATATATATATTCGTAGAAAAAAATTAAGCTTATTTTTTTATTATATTAAAATAAAAAATAATATTATTGGTGTAGTTTAGGAATTTTCATTATTATAAAAACTCAATATTTATATTGTTTGAAATATATTTTAATGGTGTATGCAGATTAGAGGTATATACGTGGAAACAAATTGAATTTTAAATGGTATATATGGTAGTTAGTTTTATAAAAGTGTATTACATGTAATCAGGCTGATTTTTAGGGGCATGAAGGTAAAAAATCCAAATAAAAATGATATTTTTTTACTTTTGTCTAGCACTAATAGCAAATCAAGTTATTTGCAAGCAGCTCATGCTCGGTTCCAAGTTGAAAAGCTTGAGCGCATTTTTTTTGGCTTTGTTCGAGTTGAAATGTATAAATATTTTTTATTTTTTTATATGTCAATAATAAATAATATTATTTTATAATATGTTATTATACGGAGATGTTATATAGGGCATATTGTTTATCTTTAAGAAGCAAAAATCAATGAATATTTGGTTTTATATCAGATCTAGTTGGATTTGAAATTTTGAATTATCAAAAATAAATTGATGGAGCGTGAACAAACTTTTTTGTGCTAGTTTCAAGCTTGAGCTCAAGCTCTTCGATTTGAGCTCCACTCTTACATGCTAGATTTGATGCCAAAATGATGTTGGAGACATTACAAATCAAAAGACTGGTTTTTGTGGGTGATTCCAATGGAAGGAACCAATGGGGGTCTTTTCTGTGCGTGCTTTCTCCAGTGATTACCGATAGGAGTTCCATCTGAGAGTTAATGGTTTGTCGGGGCATTGAGTACTCACCCATTTAATTCTCATAAATTTCTTAGGGACAGTTGCATTGTATAGCCTACAGAGTTCATATTTTTGCAGGTAGTATCTCATTAAACATTAAATCTTATTTTGACTTTTGTGTGCTAGATTTGATGCCAAAAGGATGCTGGGGAAATTACGAAACAAAAGGCTTGTATTTGTTGGTGACTCCATTGGAAGGAACCAATGGGAGTCTCTCCTATGCATGTTTTCTTCAGTAATTAATGATAAGAGTTCCATCTATGAGATCAATGGTAGCCCAATCACAAAACATAAGGGCTTCTTGGTGTTCAAGTTCAGAGACTACAACTGCACTGTGGAGTATTATAGAGCCCCTTTTCTGGTACTTCAGAGCCGTGCTCCAGTTAGTGCCCCAGATATGGTGAAATCTACACTTAAGCTGGATGTTATGGACTGGACATCAAAAGAATGGAAGGATGCTGACGTGTTGATCTTTAACACTGGACATTGGTGGAACTTCGAGAAGACCATAAGAGGGTAATGCCAATTTGATTCAGAAAAGGACTTATTAATTAAGTGGAGCAATTAATGGCATAATATAGATAATGCAGCGATATTCTGTCAGCAAATGTCAAAATTATAGATAAGAGACCATTTGTTTCCCTTTGTTTAGGTTAGAATCGTTAGATGAACTTCTGACATCTTCGAATGTATTTTTCAATGCAGGGGGTGTTATTTTCAGGAAGGAACGGAGGTTAAAATGAAAATGAGTGTTGAAAACGCTTACCAGAGATCAATTGCAACTTTATTTGATTGGATTCATAGAGAAGTTAATACAAGTCGAACACAAGTCTTCTTCCGCTCATATGCTCCTGTTCATTTCAGGTTTGTTTCAATGATTTGGTCCAGTTTAATCACATTTTTGCATCTATGTACTTTTCTAAGAATTCTTTTTCAGATGTGATTTTTTTTGTTCATGGTTCTTCTTATCCAATGCCATGATCATGTGTCAACTGTTAATTCTCACTACCATGAAAATTGTTTAAAATATACTTTTAAATATGTGTTTATTCTGACCATAAATTTTGATTTGTTCTACAAAACCTCTGTAAAATGGTCAATGCTATGGTTTATTCTGCAGAGCTGGTGACTGGAGGACTGATGGGAGTTGTCACTTGGAGACACTGCCAGAGTTGAATTCTTCTCCGGTGTCATTGAAAAAATGGGACCATCTCTTAAAACCATTAAGGAACCTGTCTTTCAGTTCTGAATTACAATTACTGAATGTCACACAGTTGACAGACAAACGGAAAGATGGACATATATCACTTTACTATCTTCATGCCGGAGGCCCTGTTCCACTCCACAGGCAGGACTGCAGCCACTGGTGTTTGCCCGGAGTCCCTGATACATGGAACGAACTCCTTTACGTGCATTTCTTGAGATGGAAACCAATGATTCATAAGAACACAACTTCTTCACCTACCTACAATGACAATTCAAGCGACTAAATGGAATGTTTTCATCGTTTGGTTCGGCTTGCATTTAAGTTATGCTGCAGAAATACACATTTATTTGGAGAAATACTTTGAAAGCTCATTGAAAAGTATAGCAGTAGGCATGGTAGCAAGAGAACTGCCCTTGTAAATACCCAATTTGTTGAATGCCATCAATTCCAGTGGCACCTGAGGTATATATATATATGTTTGTTAAAGAAAAAGTAAAAGACTCACAGTGTTCGGTTTTCATTTTGTTTGTTTACTTTATTGGTTTGATGGAATAGGATTTTTTGTTTTATTCAATTATTCTTGCCAAAGAGATACAAGATAAAGATGATTGGTAAAATAAAGAAAACCAAGGTGGTGATCATTTTTTTTCGGTGAAGGAGAGAGAGTTTGAATTGTTTAAGGTGGTAATTCTTTTGTTGTTATGTATAGTTATTTGTATTCTTTGTTTGGCTAATGGTCACATGTTTATAATATTAGGGTTTGTGTATTTTACCGTAATTGGAGGGGATTCCCCCATGGGAAAAATTAGGGGGTGTTTGTTTGACTTCGTTTGGGACCGAAGTGGCGGAAGTGGGGACTTCCGAGCCACTTCTGGGTGTTTGGCTAGCTGAATTTGGGGCTGAACTCAGTGATGTGACACTTCCAAACCCCACCCAGTTACCCATTCAACTTCAGCTTTTTTTTTAGGGAAGTCGACTTCACCCCATCTCACCACTGTCCACTGAAGTGTCCCGTCATCTTTTATGGTCACCCACTTCGGTCTTTAGGTTTTCCTCCCGATTTCTCCTCCATCGTCGCCATTGTCTGAGAAGCTCGCCGTTGCCTCTCTTCGGTGAAACTGCTCCCCGGCGAGGATAGTTTTTCTCACACCGCGAGTGGTTTGTATGGTTTTTTTTTTTTTTTTTTGCAGTTGGTTGTGATTGTTAAGGCTGCGTGGTGTTTGAATCTTTTGTTTTTACTTCGTCAACAGGCGTGTACTTAGATCTGGTTCTCCAGATCTAGGTTTCCATCTACCCTCTTCTCTCCTCCAAAGCCGCCACTGTCTCAAGTTCACCATCACCTCACTTCTTTGTTAGTGATCTCCAACGAAAGCTATTGTGAGTATTTCTTACATGATAGTTATTGCGCGTGGTCTGTGCTATTTTTCCTATTTTTTCCAGTTGTTTATTCTGGATGCATATAATTTTGTATTTTTTCTTTTTAATTTATTTGGAATCTGACTTATCCTTCGGTATAATTTAATGGTGGCCTTAGACAATGGTGGACCCAGATCTAGTTGCTTCCCTTTTCTTTCTGGAACCCCTGATGTGATTCAATTGTTTCTTTTTCCATTTGTTCTTCAATTGATCCATTGCCCTAGCATGTTTTCTTTTCAAATCCGTCGTTTATATCCGGTTTATGTGTGTTTCTTTTAATATGTTGTCTATAACTTCCTACCATAGTGTGTTTGTCAAGGTTTTCCCAATTTCTGCAGTGCTTATAGATCTCTTCTACTATAGAAATGGTTTTGAGGATGTTTTGATGTTTTTTCCTTTTGTTTACATAATATTCCCCAATTTCTGTAGTATTTTGCTCAAATATGCTTACATAAGTTTTCCCAATTTCTGCCGTATTTTCCTCACATATGCTTATATAAGTTTCCCCAATGCCTGCACTAGTATGTTTACATATGATTTTGTGTTTCATGCTATTATGAGTTTTGCTCACAGATGCTTTCCCATTTGATTCTGCCTGCACAAAAGCTATCAATTATTTGCCAAACTGCTGCAGTTGGTTATTGGCATCTCTTCTGCCTTATAAAGTGTTCCCATATTTTTTTCCTTTGTAGCTGTTACTCAATCATCACATGATGTGTTCTATTTTTTCTTATGTTGCCTATACCTGCATGCACTAATATGTTTTACTAAGGTGGAGCCAAATTCTGCAGTGATTATTTAATCCTCTTGTTCTGTGGAAGTAGTTTCTATTGTTTTTTTTGTTATTGCACACCACTGACTGTTTTTGTTTTGCTTTTTTTTTTTTTTAATGTGTTCAGCTTTTTGATTTCATTTGTTTATTTTTTCATACATGATGAGGCCTTCCTGCTGTAACACCAACTTCATGCTATGAGTTTTGCTCACAGATGCTTTCCCATTTGATTCTGCTTGCACAAAAGCTATCAATTATTTGCCAAACTGCTGCAGTTGGTTATTGGCATCTCTTCTGCCTTATAAAGTGTTCCCATATTTTTTTCCTTTGTAGCTGTTACTCAATCATCACATGATGTGTTCTATTTTTTCTTATGTTGCCTATACCTGCATGCACTAATATGTTTTACTAAGGTGGAGCCAAATTCTGCAGTGATTATTTAATCCTCTTGTTCTGTGGAAATAGTTTTTATTGTTTTTTTTGTTATTGCACACCACTGACTGTTTTTGTTTTGCTTTTTTTTTTTAATGTGTTCAGCTTTTTGATTTGATTTGTTTATTTTTTTCATACATGATGAGGCCTTCCTGCTGTAACACCAACTTCATGCTATGAGTTTTGCTCACAGATGCTTTCCCATTTGATTCTGCTTGCACAAAAGCTATCAATTATTTGCCAAACTGCTGCAGTTGGTTGTTGGCATCTCTTCTGCCTTATAAAGTGTTCCCATATTTTTTTCCTTCGTAGCTGTTACTCAATCATCACATGATGTGTTCTATTTTTTCTTATGTTGCCTATACCTGCATGCACTAATATGTTTTACTAAGGTGGAGCCAAATTCTGCAGTGATTATTTAATCCTCTTGTTCTGTGGAAGTAGTTTCTATTGTTTTTTTTGTTATTGCACACCACTGACTGTTTTATATATTTTTTTTATTTGATAGTTTTTATTGTTATCTCTGTTCAGATTTTTTGATTAGAGTGTGTCCAGATCTTTGCTTTGATTTGGTTCTATTTTCATACATGATGGGGGTTTGATATCTTTGTTTTAGTCATCTTGCTCTATATAAATAGTTTTTATTGCATATACGTTTAAGGCTCCCGTCTGTCACCCCATTTGTATGCTATTGTATTTAACCAAGTTCCGGCCTGGTATGATAGTATCATCTGTAGCGTAGCTACCATTTGAACGAGTGGATAGGTGTCTGTTGTGTTTCGTATTTCGCCCGTCCTACACGACCATAACCTAATCATTGACCGTGTAGATGGACAACTGGGCAGTAAATACTAGTGTGAGACCTTTGGTAGCAGCCTTTATAACTATCGTTGTCATCGTCCCCTATTTACTCGAAGAAACTCACATAACTAGGTGCGCACGGCGTAGCGAGCCTTCCTTATTTCGAGACCTAACCAGGAAGAAACATATGGAGCGTATTTTGAGGAGTGGTCGCGACTACTGTGTGAGCTACCTTCGAATGGACGTAGGCCCATTTCTCCATCTTGCATCCATAATGCGAGACAAGCATCTACTTGTAGATACCAAACATATGGCCATAGAAGAGCAATTAGCAATTTTCTTGCACATAGTGGGTCATAACACGAAGAACCGCACTGTGCGCATTGAGTTCCTTCGGTCTGGGGAAACTATCAGTCGTTACTTCAACAGCGTCCTTAGGGCAATATGTGCAGTTCGTGATGATTTTGTGCATCCTCCCACTAACGCTTGCCATCCGGAAATTGAGTGCAACCCGAATTGGTATCCTTATTTCAAAGTAAGCTTACATCTAATTAAATACATGGATTCTTACGAGTTACATGAAAGAATTATTACTATCTCCCAATTTTTTTGACACGTAGGACTGCATAGGGCTTCTTGATGGGACACACATCGATGCCTCTGTCCCTCAGCATGAATTACCCCGGTTCCGTGGCCGAAAAGGTCCAACCCAAAATGTACTTGCAGTGGTGAATCCAGATCTAAAGTTCACCTACGTCCTAGTGGGTTGGGAATGATCGGCAAACGATTTTACAGTTTTAGGAGATGCAATCTCACGTCCACAACCCGAAGGTCTAAAAATAATAGAAGGTGGGGAAAATAGTTTCATGCAATCTTTTCACGTTATTAGAACAATAATTACACATTGTCGTTTGTTGTAGGGAAGTATTACTTGGTAGATGCCGGGCTTACGACTATGAATGGTTTCATAGCACCGTATCGAGGCGTTAGATACCACTTAAAGGAACACACGGGGAGGCCCCCGACAAACCCGAAAGAGCCATTTAATCTTAGGCACTCGATGTTGCGATCGAAGGTGGAGCGCGCATTTGGCGTACTAAAGAATAGGTTCAAGGTGCTAACATCACACCCTTTTTTCCCATTCAAAACTCAGGTAAAGTTAGTGCTTTCTTGTTGCATTCTCCATAACTACATTGCCGGTGTCGACCCGACCGATGCGATATTGAACGAAGGAGACACGGTGCAGAACAATTGATCTCGACGCAAGGTCGTTCACAACGGGAACAACGCGAGGAAAACAGACAGTGGGCGGAACTAAGGGACGTAATAGCGAATGATATGTGGGTTTCTTACGATAGTTTAGTGTGACAAATGAAAATCTTCGCTTCTTTCTTTTCGGTTTTATTTCGTGTGTCTTGCATTTTGTTGAGTTATATGTTTTCCCTTTGGGACCATGTGATGGTTGAATATGCGTAATGACATTCACTGTTTCTCTTTTTTTTGTTTCAACTATCTTGGACTGTGTCATTTATCCATTCATTGGAATTTTTAAGCCAAATGGAGGGGCATGATCGCACGAACGACATTGGTCCGCTTAAGTTTGCGAGCAACAAGCGTGGCACACCAAACAAGCGATGGAAGCCGGAGCATGACAATTTCCTGATACCATTGCTTGTAGAACAAGCGAAGAAAGGCCTCAAGTGTGACAAGTCTTTCAAGCGCGCTGCATTTTCTCTTGCAGCGGTCGCTGTGAATGCCAAATTCAAAACGGAGTTCAGCCCCGAGAATGTAGAAAATCACTACAGAACCTTCAAGGCATGCTATGCTGAAATTAAGAAGGCCAGAGAACTCAGCGGCGCTGGATGGGACGATGCAACGAAGACGATCCTACTGGATCCAGTTGTCGCAGTGACATACATCGAGGTAATCTTGAAATCATCTGTAACTTGTACATACTTGATAGATACGTGACTTGTTGTACAACATTTTGGAATGTAGGCACACCCAGGCGCGAGACCTTTCATTAATAAACCTATAGAGAACTATGAGGGTTTGAAGACAATATGCGGAGAGGACAGAGCCACGGGGTCGTACGCAACATCACTTTTCTCGGAAATTGGGGAAAGATTTGAAGATGACGATATCAGCATTGACAATGTCGAGTCGGCTCAAGCGATGAACCTCAGTGATAACGACGAGGACAACAACCCTACCCCGCCGGTTGTTAACAGCTCAGCGACGTCATCGACGCAAAGGACACCACGAGCGAGCAAAGTGTCCAAAAACTCCGCAATGATGGGTGAACTCATCACCGTTGTCGGTCAAAGAGCGGATGCAATAAAGAACCCAACAAATTGGTCTGAGGTCCTGTACCGCAAGGTGATGGAAGTCGATGGTTTCGGGAAGACTCAACTCGCCGAAGTGTTTGATTATTTGCAAATGCATGAGAAGGAAGGCCAAGGGTTCATTGTGAAGGACATGGAACTCAGGCGCATATGGGTTGACAGGTTCCTATCACGGATGATGTGAACTAGTTGGTTTGGGTGCTGCCTCCGTATGGAGAGTGATGCTGGAGACAGGACTTTCCTCCTCTAATATTTCATACTGTTTTTGCTTTCATCTATGCACCATGCATTAGTCCTTTTTTTGAGATATCTTACTTTATTTTGCATTTGCATTCTGGCTTTGGTAGCTGCATCTATGACTGGGCGATACCGTGTGTGGTATTTATTGCATTGGTCATTTTCCTGCTGTTTCTTAAGTGGGGGAGTGTTATATTTGTTGTCTGTTTGCTAGTTTTCATGTCAATCAGGAGTGTTTAGTTATTTTCATGTCTAAATAATTGCATGTGTTTGGTTTGGGTTGCGTAGATTGGTTTACAATTTTATAGGTATGTTTCTTATATTTGAGGGTGTCGTATATCATTTCCTGCGTAATTGACGTGTTTGTTTTTGTTCTTGTTGTATGCGTTGGTGTAATGGCAATGATGAGAAATTTTATCGTGAAAGGAATGCACATAGGCTTGGTCCTCAAAAAATGGACGTGCTAGCGAGGTAATGAAAGGGACACGGTTCCTTGATTTGCAGCTAGCTGGTTTGTTTCTTCAATGGTGGTATTTATTTGAATCGTATATTCTTTGATTTTTGTTGAGATGTTTTAGCCATGTTTACCACTTGTTGTTTTTCGTTGTAGTTGTGGTCAGTCCCGTTTAGATTCAAAAGATGCCATGTTTTGTTTTGTGCGTGAGATTTTTTTCTTGGTCAGTATTTAAATGCTGAACAGCTATCACTAGCTGTGTACATGGTGTGTCAATGTCGGCTTTTTTATTTTTGGATAATGTGGTACTAGTGTGGCGGGGCAATCAGGAGGCATACAATGCCACCATTGCAGCCCACTCCGTATGGCATGACAGCTTTGGTTTGGGAAGAGAGGACCAACAAATGCCAATGATTGTGCATTCACCATATACGTTTTTCCTGAGCCATGGAAATGAAGATGTCACCGTGAAGGAATTGTATGCTGGAAATTCAACATGCAGACCTTGGAATCATCGTTTGGGAATGCAATGTACCAGGTTTGTTAATGGTATGGAAATTAAACTGATTCTTTTTTGGATTGATATTGTAATGTAGCCAATGGTATGGGAATGCAATGTACCGAATTGTTTCTTTACTTGAGATCTTCATTTGTATGCGTCTGTTTTATGCTCTATCTCATAAAATTTTGAAATGTCAAGTGTATTATCCTGTTCCATAGCAGCATTTTTTTATTATTTTGAGATTGTTGTTGTTGCCTTCATGCTTTGCAATCACTATTGTCATCTTTGTAATCTGTAGAGAAATTGTTTCACCCTTGCTCGTTGAAATATACATCTTAATGGTTAATGATTTTCTCGTATACCTTTCTTTGCAGACATGAAATTGTTTGGGTTTTTACTGAGGCTGGGTGTAATGTGCAGAGGTTCAAAATTAGAGACAAAGTTGGAGTTGGATAAGTCATCAGCTCCTGCATTGTTTGTGATGATGGCCAACTAGAATTTAAGAATTATTGTCCTAAATTCCATTATGATTATATCTCTAGTTCAGTAAATTATTGTCATTTGGGTTGTAATGGTTTCAATTTCACAGGTGGATGAAGCATCACAGGAGGCAATGTTGGTGGAATGAAAGATTCGCAAGAGATGTTAGAGTTTGAGTTGAATTTGCAGTAGATACAAGTGGAATGGAAGCACTGTCAGAGATGAAGAAGGCATTGGATTAGAGGATGCAATACCAGAAATATGTTTCTTATTTTTTCATTCTCATGTAAAAATCCTCACTTGTTGTATTTCTCTTATGAAATGGTGTATATCACTATTCTTATCGCTAATAATATGAATTAAGCCCAAATCAGAAAGTTAATTATGGTATAATTCATCAATTTTTCATAATGCATCACTTTGATAGACTTCAAATTTCCAGCAATTACCTAAAAAATATTTTGTTATCTATTGCCAGAGGGGTGAGTTAGTGGAAAGAATGAGAGAGTTCAGGTGAAAAGAATGAGCTAGCCATGATATTAAGCTTATGGAATCACCTTATAGTTTTTTTCATTATACAAAAAATATATGCAAACTGTTAATCTTAGTTAACCGTATCTCAATTTCTCCCTTGCATCTTTTTTTGCTATGTTTTGATTGGTTCTTTTGTAATAATAAACAAAGTCCCAGCAATCAAGACGGCCATAATCTTCATTTCATCCATGCCATCATGAAAAAATACGACAATAAAGATCGGTACAATAGGGATTAAATTCAAAAAATTAAAACTTAATCACGAAATTACAAATTTAATAAAAAAAGTTGAGTTAAATTTCGATAACGATAAGAAAATCATATTAATAAACACCCATTATAGAATTATTAAAACTTGCACCACAAAATTATAAATTTAATAAACGATCTTGAATGAAATTTATATTAAAAATAATATTAAATAAGCACTCATTATTAAATAATTAAAACTTAATCACGAAATTAAAAATTTAATAAAAAAAGTTGAGTTAAATTTCGATAACGATAAGAAAATCATATTAATAAACACCCATTATAGAATTATTAAAACTTGCACCACAAAATTATAAATTTAATAAACGATCTTGAATGAAATTTATATTAAAAATAATATTAAATAAGCACTCGTTATTAAATAATTAAAACTTAATCCCGAAATTAAAAATTTTAATTCGTTACAATATTTTAACTAATTGTAGATCACATAAAAAAAAAAAAAAACACTCATTACAATATTTAAGAAAATTATTAATCTCAAAAATTACAAAGGGGTAAGCATACCCCCCTCCGAAGTGATGACCATACACCCACTTCACCTCTTACCAAACACCATGAACTGCCGAAGTGGTAACTTCCAGATTTAACTTCAACCAACCAAACACTGAAAGTGGTCACTGACATAACACTTCCAGCTACAACCAAACACACAGAAGTCCCCACTTCCAACTGAACTTCTCACTTCCACGGAAGTGGTCAGTTCCAGGAACTCACCATTTCAGAAAAGCACTTCCGTACCAAACAGCCCCTTATTACTTGATTAGATGGATACATATTCGAGTATCAATGAGGGCGAATAATTCTCTCTTGGGGGCTAATGGAATCCCTGCTATGGGGGTGGGGGTAATGGCCATGCTCATTTTGGAAAATTCCCATTTTACTCTGCACTTGTTTTATTTTATTAAAAATCACTAATTTTGTTTATCAACTATAATAATGAACTTAAATAATGATTAGATTAAGATATTCAATTTAAATATGTAATTATAATAATTTTAAACTAATAATGATGTTTTAAAATTTTTATAAATAAAAAATTTATTTATTTAACTGTTAAATACAATAATTAAATCGAATAATGAGTAAAATGGAACATTTTAGTTTAAATATTTAATCATAATGAAATATTTTTAATTAACTTAGTTATTTATTTATAGGAGTTAACATGAATAACAAGAGATATTTTATTAATAAAAATTATTTATTATTAAACATAAATTACAATTTATAAATAATTAGGGAAAATTACTGTTCACCCCTCGGAAATTTCAAAACTTCCTAAAAACCCCCTCCAACTTTTGCACACCCTGGACAGCCCTTCCTTTATAGTTTACATTTCCTTTTACCCCCTATCAGTCACTTCAAGTGGGTCCATGTTATGAAATTCTATTTTTGCCCTTACAAATAATGCGAAAAATACCGCCCAATCACATCATGTCTGACCTTTTATGCATACAAGTGTGCATTTTTTTGTCTCTGTTTAACTCAATCAAGTTTTCATTTAAAACTGCATTATTTAAGCGGAAATATAAGTTTTTAAAGAGAAAAACATCACTTTTTAAAGAGAGACTGAGTTTGTTAAACAGAAACGCAATATTTAAACGGAGACACTTTTTTAAACAAAAACCTCAATTTCCTTTGCATGTAAAATGAATTTGAAGAATGTGAAGCTTTAAAGTGGCATTAAATGAATCTCTTTTACCCTTGCATGTAAAGTGAATCATCATTAATGTGTTTGAGTTAACCAAGATGATCATGCTTAAACAAAACCGCATTATTTAAGCGGAAATATAAGTTTTTAAAGAGAAAAACATCACTTTTTAAAGAGAGACTGAGTTTGTTAAACAGAAACGCAATATTTAAACGGAGACACTTTTTTAAACAAAAACCTCAATTCCCATTGCATGTAAAGTGAATTTGAAGAATGTGAAGCTTTAAAGTGGCATTAAATGAAACTCTTTTACCCTTGCATGTAAAGTGAATCATCATTAATGTGTTTGAGTTAACCAAGATGATCATGCTTAAACAAAACTGCATTATTTAAGCGGAAATATAAGTTTTTAAAGAGAAAAACATCACTTTTTAAAAAGAGAATGAGTTTGTTAAACAGAAACGCAATATTTAAACGGAGACACTTTTTTAAACAAAATCCTCAATTCCCATTGCATGTAAAGTGAATTTGAAGAATGTGAAGCTTTAAAGTGGCATTAAATGAAGCTCTTTTACCCTTGCATGTAAAGTGAATCATCATTAATGTGTTTGAGTTAACCAAGATGATCATGCTTAAACAAAACCGCATTATTTAAGCGGAAATATAAGTTTTTAAAGAGAAAAACATCACTTTTTAAAGAGAGACTGAGTTTGTTAAACAGAAACGCAATATTTAAACGGAGACACTTTTTTAAACAAAAACCTCAATTTTCTTTGCATGTAAAGTGAATTTGAAGAATGTGAAGCTTTAAAGTGGCATTAAATGAAGCTATTTTACCCTTGCATGTAAAGTGAATCATTATTAATGTGTTTGAGTTAACCAAGATGATCATGCTTAAACAAAACCGCATTATTTAAGCGGAAATATAAGTTTTTAAAGAGAAAAACATCACTTTTTAAAGAGAGACTGAGTTTGTTAAACAGAAACGCAATATTTAAACGGAGACACTTTTTTAAACAAAAACCTCAATTTTCTTTGCATGTAAAGTGAATTTGAAGAATGTGAAGCTTTAAAGTGGCATTAAATGAAGCTCTTTTACCCTTGCATGTAAAGTGAATCATCATTAATGTGTTTGAGTCCACCAAGATGATCATCTTAAACAAAACCACAATATTTAAGCGGAAATATAAGTTTTAAACGAGAAAGACATCACTTGTTAAACAGAGGCGAGTTTGTTAAACGAAACGCAATATTTAAACGGAGACACACTTTTTTAAATAAACCTCAATTCAATGGTGAGGGTCTTTGAAGAATTTGAAGTTTTAAGGTGGTATTAAATGAAGCTCTTCTCCATTTGCATGTAAAGTGAATCATCATTAATGTGTTTGAGTTAACCAAGATAATCATGCTTAAACAAAACCGCAATATTTAAGTGGAAATATAAGTTTTTAAACGAAATACATCACTTGTTAAATAGAGGCGAGTTTGTTAAACGAAACACAATATTTAAACGGAGACATTTTTTAAACAAAACCTCAATTCCCTTTGCATGTAAAGTGAATTTGAAAATTTTAAAGCTTTAAAGTGGCATTAAATGAAGTTCTTCTCTCTTTGGAGTGCCACGACTTCCCATGCAATGGGCAATTTAGTCCATAAAAGTCAAAGATAACTTTATTAACCATTATTATATGTTTTGGGGGTCAGAAAACATTGTGTTTAAAAGGAAGGGGTTTTTAGGGATTTGAAAATTAACGGGGTGTTTTCGGCCATTTCGCAAACTTAGAGGATGTTTTTGGCCATTTCCACAAATAATAATTATCAATTTAAGGGCATAAATATAATTTAGTGATTTGTCCCATTTCCAATAAATTAGGTTCTCAAGCAAACATAGTTTTATTTCTATTACTCTTATTCCATTCTCATTATTAATATATTTTTTTGGGATTTGTTATTAAGGCTAAAAAAAATCTATTTTTAATTGTATTAACTTCGTTACAACATATATATATACTTGGTAAAAAATTGCATGAAAAGAAAAAAAAATTAAAAATGCACCTTTTTAATTAGCATTCAACTAAAATAAGAATGACCATTCCTATGATATAATATATTTTTTATTGTAACTTTATTAATTTGGAACCAGTCATAAAATCATTTCAATCAGATTGAATAAATTGAATTTAGAAATATAAAAAATTAAACCGCCCATGACATGGCTATGTCTTAAGTTTGAGTTTGCATTTTTTGAAATCAATAAGATGGTTGAGGATGATAAAAGTCTTTTTATTTTTGTGTTTATGGACATTTACATTTAGTCATAGCTTAGTTGCTTAAAGTATTTTTTTCATAAACCTATGATTTAATTGTTATGGTATTATATATTGTTTTTTTTAATTAATTACTGAAATAAGTTTTTTTAAAGTTATTTACCAAAGCACAAGTACTGTGCACAGTACTTTTTTATTTTTATTTATTTTCCTATTTATTTTATTTTAATATTATTAAAACTTCAAAAAAAAAAAATAATTTTATTTTTATATTCAGATTTACATCTAAACCTCTATAAAATTTTCTAATTCCAATTTATTCTTCAACTCTATTTACATTACATTTTTTTCCATTACACTTATTTTATAACTCCTGATAAAAATATTTCACTTTTATTTTAATAGTAATGAACAAAATTTACTGAAAACATATATCATACTCTAAATAAATGAAAATAATTACATATATTGTAACAACATTACAACAATAACACTACTTAAGATATATTAAGACCGACTACTTGGACCAGGTACATTAGGACAATTTTGACGACTGTGACCTTCATTTCGACATAAATCACAACGCTTCGGTTGACAACCTTTCCTTATGTCCATTTCATTACGAATTCTTATGGATTTGGGGTGTCCTTTCAAAGGTCTTCGCATTGTAATATCAGGACAAATTCGTAGACCATTATACGGGTTCCAGTATCGCTCATTCGACACAACTTGAAACTCTTTACGATACACATTAAAAATAGTCTCAATCTTGTAAACATTCGATATATATTCTTGCCAGTGTAAATGAATAGAAGCGCACGCTACAATAACATGACGATCAAGAAAATAAAGTGTTTGAAACTCACCACATGCGCATCATCGTGCCCTCATATCAATGCGGTAACTACTAGCGACACCACCATGATGTGGTAAAGCCAACTCATCCACCATGAAAGAATTTTCTTTACGATCGAATTTGTAAACATAAATGCTACCTAATAATTGTTGATTTTCCAGAATTGCTTTTGTTAGTGTTTCTGAAAATATATGACCTGATGTAATTTGAGCATGTGCTTGTACACCTTTCCTCACAAACAACTCAGCTAATAGAAAATAAGTGGATTTAACTAAAGCTGTTATTAGCAGATACCTTATCCCTTTTAAAACTGAATTAACACATTCAGCAAGATTGGTAGTCATATGCCCATACCTTCGACCCTCATTATCAAAGGCTTGCATCCACTTCTCCCATGGTATATTATCCAGCCACATCATCGCATGTACATCATATTCCCGCACCAAGCAGTACCAGTAATTAAAATCACGAGTAGTTCTCGAATAACCTACAATAATTACCATGAGACAACAAAAAAATATTAATAATAATAAGAACATATGATTGAAACAATCACGAATGTAAATTTTATACTTACCAGCATTAACAACTATCCGTTGCATTTCTTTATTTTTGAAACGGCTCATGAAATTCGCTAAGATATGCATGATGCAATAAACATGGTAAGCATGCGGAGGATTCATCCGCCGACCAATTGCTTGAAATGCTCCTTTGATAGCTTCATGACGATCATAAATAAAACAGATTCCTTCTTGTGGAGTGACACTCGTACGTAAATGATCCAAGAAAAAATCCCACGCATCTAATGTCTCTCCTTCGACGATCGCAAATGCCATTGGAAGGATGTTTTTATTACCATCTTGAGCAACTGCCGGCAACAATGTCCCTTTATATTTTCCGTAAATATGTGTACCATCTATCTGCACCACTGGTTTGCAATACTTGAAAGCCTCCACACATGAGGGGAAACTCCAAAAACGTCTATGAAAAACACAACTATCACGTAACAGATAACTTTCATTATATGCAAGCTGCGTCTGGAGATCAATTATTGTTCATGGGACAAATTGTTGCAATGCCGACAACCATTTTGGCAATTCATTATATGACTCCTCCTAATTGCCAAATATTGCTTCAACTGCTTTCTGCTTGGCAATCCATACTTTTCTATATGTTGGAGTATAGCCATATCGATTTTTTATTTTTGCTATCAAAACAAATACATTAATGGTAGGCTTCTCTTTGACCAAAGGTTGTATATGCCGAGAAATCATGTTGGAATCCAGCTTCGAATGATCTTGGGAAATCATGGCAGATGCGCACGTATGAGGACCATTGTACTTTGTGATTTGCCAAATATGTTTCTTCTTGCTAAATGATGCATGAACCCTCCAACTGCATCTGTCACCGTATAACTTGCATATGCTTGAATACCGAGTCGGATCAGACTCGATCACTTTGTATTCTACTGACTTCTGCAAGCAATAATGTTTAATAACAGTGATGACATCATCTTTACTTTGAAATTGCATACCTACATACAATTTTCCAGCCGTCATTGATCCTCTTGATGTGTGAGTGTATAAGAAAGGATACTCTAGAATTCTGGTGCCAACATGGCTTCTAAATCTAGCGCCCTCATGTGCGCTGGAGGCTCAAATGGTGGCATTGCAAATTTTGTATTTTGTCTTGGGATATCTTCCAAATTGCAATCTTCTATAGGCAAATCTTTAGCACTTTCTTCACTATCCGCTTTATAGTTATCACTGTCATGGTCATCCCCACTAGAGTTCCCATATTCACCAACTTCATTTTCATCAATATGATGAAAGGAAGTTGTTCTCATATCTTCATGACTGTGACTTGATTATAGGTGTTGTTGAATGTTGCCATCTATGTTGATTTGTTGTTGAGAGAACCCACCAACAGAAGCAGCAACATCTAGCACAACGCATAATTCAAGAACTTGAACATTTGAAAATTTTGTATGACAGTCAAACATCATCTGAACATCATAATCATTGCGCAGTTTAAATGATCGATAGAAAATCTTGCCATAACCTCCATAAATATGTAACCTGTATTTGATACAGGTAACTCTTTCACAGTTTGCCACTTCTAAGTTGTCTTCAATAATTCTCTTTAGAAAATATAAAGAGATATCATTTTTTATATAGAAACAAGAGTGATTGTCGGAGGAATATACGACACTATCTTCGATTGTAGTAGTGGAACCATTATAATAAACTAGAACAAGTGATCTTTCTGCCATTTAAAAAAAAATGAATGTATTGTAGAAAGAGTAATATGAGGAGAGTAGATATGGTAACAATCATAAGATAATGGCAATGTATATACAGGGGAAGATTTCAATTATTTCGATGGAAAAAATTCAAATTTCACCATCATTAATTATGACGGTTGCAAGTTTGACTGTTATAATTCCGACGATTCTGAGTTTGACCGTGATTATTTCTGACGGTTACAGGTTTGACTGTCATAATTACTGACGGTTGCAGGTTTGACCGTCATTATTTCTGATTGTTGCATGTTTGACTGTCATAATTACTGACGGTTGCAGGTTTGACCATCATTATTTCTGACGATTGCAGATTTGACCGTCATTATTTCTAATGATTACATGTTTGACCATCATGATTGAGGGTTTGATCGTCATTACCATTAAAATGAAAGTGAAATGTAAATAGAGTTGAAGAATAAATTTGAATTAGAAAATTTTATAGGGGTTTAGATGTAAATCTGAATATAAAAATAAATTTTTAAAAAAAATAATTACAGAGTTTTAATAATATTAAAATAAAATAAATAGGAAAATAAATAAAAAATAAAAATTACTTGTGCGTAGTTTGGTAAATAACTTTGAAAATGCTTATTTCAATAATTAATTTAAAAAAAAACAATATAAAAAAAGCCTTGAAATAGCATAGGTATTTCGTTGCTTCAAGTATTACGTTCGTTGGCATATCTACTATTAGAAAGCATAAACGATGTTCCATCTTTAATATAGTAAGGTCGTGTTTGATTGCACTTTTTTTCTCTAGAAAAATTTTTCACGGGTCATTTTCCAGCTAAATAGACTGTTTGTTTGCGCAAATTTTCCATGAAAATTTTTTCCTCTTATGTTGTCACATGACCATATTTTCCATCAAAACAAGGTAAAACTTTTCCTACCTCCACCATGGGAAAAGTTTTGTATGAAAAATGTAAGGGGTTATGTGAAAAAATAACATGGAAGGGCTAATTTTTTTATTTTAAAATTGAGAAATTTTATAGGTAGAAAATAATGACAATCAAACGACTATTTTTCATTTTCCATGAAAAAAGTTTTCATGGAAATTTTTTTTTCCCACCCATTTTCCATATTACCAATCAAACACAGCTTAAATATAATAATTTTTTTATATTGATAATTATTAAAATAATAATAATTTTTGCAATATTACATCAAACTTAGTGATGATTGTAACATCAAGTAACAAGCTTTTTTTTAATGTTTTATAAATAATGTACCAAAAACAAATACTATTAATTAACTATAAATATAAATTTTTGATCTGGAAAATCCCTCCATGCTTTCTAGCCGTCCGATCCTCTTCTACAAGATCTCCACCATTGATTCCTATAAGCACTTTTCATTCACGTGAGCATCCTTCGCTCCCATCCTCGCTTCTCCTAGCCCTAATTTTCTCCGCCGTGCTCTCCCTCGTCGCTCGGCCTCCAGCTACTCGACGTCGAACGTCCAACATAATCTTCACCCACCGAGTGTCGAAATCTGACTCTTCTCTCCCTTCATCCGGCTCTCCTCTCTCAATCCCAAAAATCATCGACGATCTTGATATCCCGGCGAAGGTTTCATTCTTCATCTCTCCTTGATTTTCCATATTTTCTGGTGCTCTGAGACATCTATGGCTAGAAAACTAGAATGCAGTAAGAGGGTCCAAATGAGTAATTGCAAGTTGTGTATTGGTTAATTTAGTAAAAATTTGGATTTGAATGTATTAGTCCAACTAAGATGCACTTGGTTTGCATCTAACACACTGCATCTTTCGGCTTGCCTCAGTTCTTGGGCATGTAAAAGAGCACAAGTTTTACTTGCAAATCACCTTTTTGATCCTTTTTAGATCATTATTTAAGGAGTTTAAAGTTAGCGCAGTAGAATACCATAAAACCTAAATTTCCCAAATTTACAAAAAGTTTGAGCTTAGGCTTGTTCCTTGGTGAAACTTTAGGCCTTGGATCAATTTTATGGAAAATACTATAAGAAGGCTTGGCTTGCCATAACATATCCAGCTTGCTTTGAGGTTTATATATATATATATGATAAATGTATAATTAGATAAAGGTTAGTAAGTTAAAGTATATCCTTTTAAGCACTAATCTTAAAGCACTTTATGTATGGTATGATGAATCTCCTCATAATATTTCCTATGAAATGGATGGATGCTTATACAATTTTTTTACCATTTTGGATTGGTGTGAGGTTGAGTTATGACTTCCTATGGTTAAAGACTACCAAAAACACGATGATCGTCCATGCTTGGAGATTGGCAAATCTTGGTTTCAAATTGTTAATGTTTAAATATTGTTCCCAATTTCATGATTGCATATAATTCGAAATTCCCAAAATAGGATTTCTATGCACTATTGCTTGTATTAATTCCTAAATCTTGGCAGTGTTTTACTTGTTTTGATTTATAAAGAATGCTAATGCAAGAGGAATCCCCTTTGTTTCCTTCATTTGTTCTTGTTCATTAGTTTGTGATTTGTCCTTATTGTAGGACTCTGGATTTCTTAAGATATCATATAATTCTATGCTACTGCATGAATGACTATGGCTTTCAATGGTGGCCTGCCTTTCAAAGTTGGGCAACAGGCTGAGTTAATAACCTTTGAAGAGGGTTTTCGCGGTGCATGGTTCCGCTGTAAGGTGCACTTGGAACATATGAATTTCTATAGTTGCATATTATCCTTGCTCTTTCTGTCAGCATGCATATATTTATATTTCTTTACTCATATTTGTCTATCAACATGTTTGACTCATGTTTATCAACATATTTTTGTGATATGTGCATGCTACATGTCATTGAGGTATGTCTATATTTCTCTGATTACTAGCAATTTATCAATGAATTCTGTGTTACATTTACGCATACATTCATTTACCTTTATTTTCCTTTATAGACTGGAAAATGGACTCTCATCTTACTAGCATAATATGTTGGCTCTGTGCTATCTTGAAGCATGCAATAAGCACTTGCTGTACCCAGTTCTACAGTTTGTTTACAGATCTTTTGTAATTTGAGGTTGAATAGTGTTTCTATGAATGTGAAAAGAGATTGATTATGCGTAATTTGTAATTTATAAGTGAAAAGAGTTTAATCCAAAGCTTATCTGATTTCTGTTGAGGCTTGTGTGGTATTTTTGTTCTATAGCATAGGATTGAGAAACTAAAAAGTTGCTTGTTATGTGATGCACATTTTATGAAGGTTCGCAAACGTAGTCACCAGTTTGGGATTTGACAATAATTTGGCAAACTTATTATTTGTTATTTTTAATTTTTAGATCATAAGATATATAGAAAAATTAGTATATCATTTCACACTTTTCAAAGAAGCTAATGAGTACAAGATCCTATAATTTGAATAAAATGAATGTTTACGGAAATAATTGATTTCATTAATTAAAAATTTTACAAGTTATATAAATTGATTTGATCACCATGTAAGCTTAAAATGTTTATATTTTGTGCCTTTGCGGCTAAACATAACGTGATCATGTTTATACTGGAAGAAGAAGCAAATGTGTTGTGTATTGTTGTTCAGAAATCTCGATTGTTGTTAATAGTTATTTTCTTTTAATACAACTATCCTGCTATAAATTCGAAGTTTAGATTAAGTATTTACTATTATGATGTTGTAGTTTGTTCTACTTCGCAACTAATGAGAAAATCAAGGTGACTTTTATATATAGGCGGTGTTTGATTGGGGAATTACTTGGTTTAAGTTTTTACTGTTTATGATGTTGTAATTTGTTGTACTTCATAACTAATGAGAAAAACAAGGTGCCTTTTATATATTGGTGGTGTTTGATTAGGGACTAACATGGGATAAATATCCCTAGTTATTACAACCTCTTTAATCAAACAACAACGTTGGAATAAGCAGAATAGGAGTAACATTTTCTATTTTAATTTGCTAATAATTTAATTAATTACATTACTATTGCAAAGCATTACCTATTAATAAATCCAATCATCAATTAGAAAATATAATTTAATTACAGAGTATTTATTTGGATTGATATTATTTTAATCAAAGTTGGTTCAACTTGGGAGGCAAAGCAATTTCAAACTTTTAACCCCTGACTGCCATTATCCCAACTTATTCCAACCTCAACCAAAGACATTGGGGCTGGAGAGATTGGAATAAGCTATGACTCAACTTATTTTTCAACTAAACACCACCATAAGATTTTGTAAACATGAGCTGTTTGAAGGTTTAGCTTTTTACTTTATTAGGAGTGGCATGCTTTTGTCTTTAATTGTAAGAATGCATCTATGTTATCATAATATTCCTTTGAATCATCTAGCTGACAATAAATAATGAAAAGATTGCATGGCTTTAAGTACTTGGTACAAAAAATTTACAATGTTCAGTTTTTAAATGATTTTTTTTTCTCCCAAAAACAGATAGTGTTCCTTTTAAATGGTTGAGATAGCTCTTGAATTTACAATTTCTTTTGAAAATTATTTTCTTTTGCTTCTTTTCAGATACAGGACATTAGATCCCATGGTGATCAAATTGAATGTTTGTTGGAATTCTTTGACTTTCCAGATGAAGGTGAGTTATTCTCATGAAAGTTGTATTTTGACTTTTCTTTACCTATAGGAAGGGTTTTTAGCTCAATAGTGTGCAATAACATTTTGAGCTTAAGCATTTAACAACACAAGACTATGTAGCCATATCATAGGTATAAGATTTTATTAGGGTAATCTATAGTCCACACCGGTTAAGTTAGTAATTATGGATATGAATATGTAAGCTTAGCCTGCTTAGGTCTCTCATCCTAACAGCTTATAGTTTTAGGTTTAATCAAATTCATATAATATGTTTGGTTTGTAATTAGCATGGTATTAGAGCTCGGTCAATTGCTTTCTGTGTAAAGTGTTAGTTAAAATCAACTAGATGTAATAAATGAGTATTAGAGTAACTATTAGTTCCAAATCAGTTAAGTTAGTAAAAATGTTATGATTATATAAGTATGGGGCTTTCATCCTATTAGCTTAAGCTTTTGGGTTGAATTGGATCTAGATTACACATTTGGATTGTATCTAATAGTTTTGATATATGGTTGCAAACAATTCAATATTTTATGTGACTTTTAAAAGTCTGATTATGTTCCAGTGGATAATTTTTACCGACTGCCTATGATTTGGGAGACACTTCTATCTTCATGTTTTCCGTTCCAAATGTACCACCCAATGAGTCAGTAGTCCTGATTTTTCTGTACATGCATGACAAAGGCTGCATGATGCAACCAATGGTTGGGCAAGTTCCTTTGCTGAAACTGTATAGAATTTTAAATTACTGTTAATAATTGTAAAAGAACTGAATCCATATCTTAATTTTTGCAGAAATAACTTGGACTGAATTGTACCAAGATTTTCCAAATGGGTATACTGAGGCTCAAAGAGAGAGTAGAACAATGCTTATGTTGCGTCCCCCCTTTCCTCCATTCTACCACCACAGTCAACTCCCTGGCTCTTTACCAGAATCTGATGTGGTGGCAATTGTCAATGACACTTGGAAGGTGGGTGATTTGGTTGATTGGACGTCTGATGGTTGTTACTGGTCTGGAACAATAACTGCTGTACTTGGGGATGAAAAAGTGAAGGTAAATGTGTCCTCCTCATTATTCTATAGGATTTTAGAAAGCTATCATTATTCTTAGCTTTACTTGTTATGCTTTGAGACTATTGGTTGCAATCAGTGTTTTTTCTACAATCAAGAAAAAAAAAATCAATCTTCCAAATGCTAAAAGAGTTTTTTATGCTGTAAAATCTGTGGCATATGCATCTAAACTAAGTTTATGTTGTGCATCAGAGTGCTTGTTTTGGCGGGCGGGGCCATAAAAATACAAATTCCTCAAGTCCTTGATAGGTGATATCCATTTTTGGTGAATCATGGCACATCATGTGTGACAAAGAAATGGATCTAGCCGAGTCTTATGAGCAACAATCACGGGGAAAATGGTTACTGTTATGTTATCTTTTAAGTGGTACCTTATAAGAAACCAAGAGGACTTAAGAAGACTTCCAAGCCAGTAAAGTTATCAAGATGCTTGCCATATTATGAATTTAGGATGCCTTAATATGCTTTGTGTTTTTTTTCTTTTATTTGGGATTTTGTTTTATAACATCAAATAGAGCCTCAGGAATGAGATTATATAACAATTGATATTGGAACTTTTTTGGTAAAACTGTGAGTTCAGTCTTTTTGTTATTTGCAGATCAGTTGAAGCTTGAATGATTTATTTAGGTTCATGATTTTGATTTTTGTCAATTTTCAATTAATTAGAAATTATTATGTAGTATTTTCCCCATTCATAAATATTTTGAATTTTTTTTTAATTTCTAATTCTGTCTTATAGAACAACAATGCCAATGGGGTTCATGCTTATGCCCTGCCCTAATGGTTCACCTACCCTCCAACACTGCTTTTCAGCTTCTTGTTCTTTCTCTTCGCATGCTTCTGCTCACCTCTCACCAAGAGCATGACCTCTGATGTGCATTTGGGTTGGTTCAACCTCAATCAGGGTTAGGCACAAGATCAATTGAGATGAATTTGAATTTGTTATAGCTAGATCCAATATTTTTGTTTTGTCTCATTGTGTCTTTTTTGGGGCTCCAAACCCAATCCGAACTAAAATAATTGAATGTTGAACTATAATTTTGGCAAAAGGAAAGAGCCACAGGAATTTGCTCAGTTGTAGCGAGATGCTGTATATAACACCCTTCATTGTTGATTAAAGGAGAAAGCATCAGATATCTTTGAATCTGGACAAGAAATACATCTTGTTTCTGTAACTGCTGTTATTAAATTCTCATCTCTTATGATGAGCTGCTAGTTCAACATAATTCGACATAGTTATTGTTCAAAAAAGCCATCTTGTATGTGACAATATTTTGGTTTGGATTTACAGGTGAAGTTACCTGAGCCTCCTGTTGGAGAAGGAAAAACATACATCGCTTTTGTCAAGAACTTGAGGCCAACTTTGAGATGGTCTCCTGAGCAAGGCTGGACAGAACCGATAACCGTAAGTTCCTCCATTGACTTTTTTCCTTTCGTTTTTAGATGGCTTGAGGTATTAATTTTGTTCTTTGAAATCCTATCCTAGTGCTGTAAGTTATGTTCAATGACACCATGCTTTCATTTAGAGAAGTAATTCTCTGTCTCTCTCTGTTCTTATTGCGTATTACTAATTATATATATAAGTAATGCGGAAACAGCGTTGCGATGCACTTTTATCACCGTGGTTTAACAAATTGGAGTATTATTGGGCTAAAAGCTTGATTGGGTGCAGGAAATGTTATTTGCAATGATTTAGTTGTCTTGGATTTATCCTGTAATTGTCTCATGCTCGTGACCTTCTAGCCGCTCTCAAACTACTTTATAGTCCAGATCATTGGAAGGTGTGAGCTACAAACCCAACCCATGTAGCCCAAATGAAGCTGTGGGCTTGTAACAGCCAGCCCATTCATGTTGTACTTTTAGTCCCAAAGCCAGTGAAAACTAAATGGGAAGATGAAGTCAGAATCAGGGCATAACATCGTGTGCCTTATGAACAGACTTGAAATTTCTTCTTAATTAGTCTTAATTCTTGCTATTTAGTATCACTTGCATGCTAATAGGTTTAAAATCATGTTTGATCTGCAATTAGCCATGTTCTTAGTCAAACAAGATCAGGAATTGATGAGCATAGGTATTGGGCGTGGCTGGCTTGGCGCAAGTTCAGCGATAACCTTCTAATTCATTGTACAACATCGAAGCTTATTATAAATATTTAGCTGATCTAAAGTATAATAAACAATGAAACAATTAGAGCCAAGGTTACTACCTGGCTGTGGTGATATAGATAACTTCAAATTAATTTTATGCCACATCCTTTAACTTGATGTATGGGTTCTGCACTTGAGTTAATGTCGATGTGAACTGAATATGCTTTTGTATCATTATTTGTTTGTTCAAGGATCCTTGCAAAATTTAATTTTTATAAATTAACTCAAAACACAAATTCAGGCCTCTCCTCAGACGATCTTTCTGTTGCCAGTGGGATCATTTGACATCATTTTGTTTTGTGTTACCTGAATATCCATTTCTGCCATCTCGATTTGTGTAGTGTGATTTTGTTAATCAAGGCATGCCACAAGATTAGCCTGTCAGTGAGATCAGTGTGGAGGGATGGGAATAGTAACTTTTTAATCTAAGAAAGTTGATTCTGGGAAAGATTAAATAGATTAGAGAATTATATAATATTAACTATACATTTTTGGTTAAATTTTTGCTAATTCTTCAATCCGCCATCCATTTAAGCCATCTTGTGGGTATTGGATTCTTTCAATGCCCAATAAAGACAACGGACACATTTTATTTATGCATGAATATTTAAGATGGTTGTTGCCTGCAGGCATGCTTCAATATACATTGAAATTAGCTCATGCTCAATATGTCAGTGTATTTTACAAGAAACTGTGAGGTGAAACTTATCTATTTTCAAGATTGGCCACATAATGATATATCATTTTATCTTCATTAAGATTGATAGGGAATAACAATTGTTCAAGCGGACTTCTTACATTGTCGTCCAGAATCCTCCCTTATGCACATTTTTTTCTGGAAGGATGAAGTTGGTCCAATTTTTTTCTATAAAGACCAAAGAATGCAATATATGTAGGATCCGACATCAGTTTGATTCTGATCTTATGGAGGTAGGCCAATGCTTTAGCCGACACCAGTTTGCCTATGACTTTGTTGGTGGCAACTATCTATGCTTTCAAATAAGACAAATTTCGCTTCTAGAATTACTGATTTATTAGGGATGGTAGGCTTATCTTTGCTTTGTGTGAGAATTTATTATTAATTATTGAAGTTAAAATGGACTTTTCCCAGATGCTTGTTACTATTTTATCTGTTTCTTTTTCCTGAAAGATAGTTTGCTGTGACAACATTTGTATCAAAATAATGCATATCAACTTTTTGGTTCAATGGTATTTTCTGTGTTTATCAGTCTTTAATTTGAATTGTCTTTTTCTCTATGTTGGCATTGGAATTTGAAAGCAGGAGCACTGTGCTCGTGTGGTTCGATCATTTAGTCAAGGTAAGGTTAAGAGAAATCGTCTATTTCTTCAAATAGTTACATGTATGCTTTATCAGCTTTAAACACTGTTCTCCATAATCTAGTAAAACAGTGCCTGAGATATCTATTAGTTTGAAGACATCGATGAATTTTTTTGCCCATGCCTATTTTTCTGTTATTTCCCCTTATAGTATGATTTATGATATTCTTGTTCGTGGTGAATGTGAATCAGTAACAATGAATGAGAAGTGTGATAATGAGAGAGAATTTATTGAAGAATCCATGCTGCCAAACGAAGAAAATGATTCATCCAACACATCATCACCTCTAAAAGATCGAATCGACCTTTCTGCAAAGTTGATTGGAAGTGACCCAGTACCATCTGCAGAGGATGCAGATACCGTAGAGTCATCTATTTTAAAACTGGAGGAACTTGCTAATAAGATAAGATGGATCAAGGGGTTTCTAAAGTTTGGTTACAGATGGCCTGATGAAGAAATGAAGCCTTCCTGGATCTTCACCAGGGAGTAGGGATCACTTGGAGAGTAATATCTTCAAAATACCGGTGAGTGAAGCCTTTCATTCTATTTTCTTTCTGAATCTTAGGTGCGAATTAAACACATTTTATGTTTGATCTGATCTAAAAACTTAAAAATTCGATATATATATATATACTTTGTTTCTTGGCTAACTATGCTGCAAAACATGCTTGTTATGCTTGAGCTCTAATACCATGTCAGATGCAGGCCTAGCATTTTCTAAAATGGTTCGATCCAACTTAGAAACTTAGGATCTGGGAAGAAAGACACAGAATCATATGTCCACGGCTAAATTTCCTGAATCTGTTACCTGCACATCTTGTTTCTTACCTCAAATTTAGCCAGTTCACATCGAAATTATGCACACCTCTTCTTTATTTATTGCATAACTGAGAACAAACATTTTAATGCTTGAAGAAATTCCTCAATTCCTTTACCGAAACTATCAATTTCTCTTTTACAGAGTTTTCACTGCCACACTGAGAAAATCGTGACAATTCATTAACCTTCATAATTTATTGAACCGAGTTGATAGATCCGTTGCTTTGTGACTATTTTTAGTTTCTTACTGCAGAAATATTCAGGAACCTTGGTCTTAAGAAGATCCAACTGTCAATAAAGCTGGACTCTGCTTGTCCTATGGAAATATTAATGCACCTTAATAACGTTAATGGAGATTTACACAATGTTTTTTTCCGGTCTCATACATTACATAATTTCACCTGAAATAGTCGAAGAATGGATTATGAAATGAAATGTTTCCGTAAATTCTCGTATTACATTATTCTTATGCTATTATCTCTTTTGTATCTGCAGCATTTTTGAAGGTGATGAGCGAGATCTAATATTTATGCTTTCTTGGCATGTCGCCTGCTCTGAAACTTTGCAAGCTATAATTACAGGGAAAATATGTAGTTTTTGTGTTAATGTTTCGATTCTTTTCTTTTCAGAGCTTCCTCAGGGTTCTGCTCATTAGAATTTATGCTCTAGAGTTGGTATTTTGTGCTACATGGTTATTTCACCTGTTTTAGATGAATTCTTGGAATTTTACTGAACAAAATCATGAGGTTTATCAAGTACTAGAAAAACTTTTCATGTTGGGAATAGACACTATGCAAGTATTTAATAAAGATTAAAATATTGAAATAATTATACTTAATAAATAAATTTTAAAGCAATATTAATATTAATAAATCATAATTATAATTTTTTAAAATAAAGCTTTAATATTATTTATTTTTAATTAAGGTTAAGTCAAATTTGGGTTTTTTTTTTTAAATGAAAAGCTCTTTTCTCATTCAATGTTTGAGAATGTTTTTCCAATTCCGTGTGTACAATAAAAGTAAATCTTTATTATTTTTTAATAATTTAGTTGAATTTTTTATTTCATCAAGTTAAGTTTTTAAACCGCTTAGGATGGATGAAGTGGGAGATATGAATGAAAATGAAAACTATGTTTGATTGGAAGAATATTTCATTAGGAATGAAAAAAAGATAATGGGAATGAGGTGTTTAGTTGGAAGAATATTCCATTTGGAAATGAAAAAACAAATGATCGTAACAAAATTATTTTTATACTCGATAGTAAAATATATTTAATAATAAATAATTTTTTATAAAATATTTTTATTATCATTATTATAATTAAATATTCAAATTAAATATCTCATATTAATTAATATTAGTTTTAATTATTTTAATAAACTGTATAAATGAATGATTTTATTTCAAATAATAATTTTAATTATTAAACTTTTAATTAAATCTCTTTCATGGGAAAGAATGTCATTTCTTTTAATTATTATAATTATATATTAAATAATTTTATACTAATTATTATTTCATTTAGTTATTTATTTCAGTAATTTTTATTTAATTAAATTTTCACAAGAGTAAAAGAGTCATTTCAAACGCTAATATGATTTATTTCTTCCTAATATTGCCATTCCCCTCAATTTTTTACCGAATAAACACTCCTCCATAGTATTACTATCATTTTTAAACTATCTGATTTTTATTCTAGTTGTTGTTTATCTAAACATTGGTATAAATTATTATTAATAATGAATTTCATTATGAGATTATTCATTACTTTGATCCAAACACACCATTAGTGGTTCCCGGTGGCAAGGACTATTTATTTGAACAAAGTATTTTTATCGGTATATATTATCTTCTTTTGTCCTGTTTGGTTTTCTTAATAATAATAATAGTAATAATGATAGTAATACTAGTAGTAATAATAATAGTATTTTTTTTGTTTGAATCTCCCTGGAAAACTGGGAATTTATTATATAATTTTGGTAAAAATAATATTTGTTTATATTATTCTTCATTAAATAATTAATTAACAAATTATATATATGACTGATTATCAAATAAAAAATAATGAATCCATATATTTATAAAATTGATCAGTTATTATTCATCTATAATAATATAAACAAGTACAAATCTAGATTTAAAATCAAGGGATGCCTTTTGGACAACAAGCTTCTAATAATGCATCTATATATTTATAAAACTGATAATTGTTTTTTACTATAAACTATTGTGCACCCACACTATCTTATACTGATAAGAACTATGGACTACTATTACTTACTATTGTATACTGTATATGAATAGACGATGACCGTTAGATGTAAAATTAATGGTCACTGTGACATCTTTAGATTTGAAATTCATAAACACTCTCTCCTAATAATAATAATAATAATAATAATAATAATATATTTTTTATTTTTATAAAATTAACAAACTACATCAAGTTAGAGCGTATTTGGGTACCACTAAATTCTATAGAAATTGTGATAATTCCCATGAAATTTAATATTACATAAGAATTTATAATATGGGTTATTTAGAAATTCCTTTTACAGTATAAAATTACTATGAAATTATATGATTCTATAGTAATTTTATAAAGAGGTGGGGATCAAATATTTTTTTTTTTTGTTTTTCGGGCTAGGCGTTTGGGGTGATCGAAGAAAGAAAAGAGCACTACGATCCGAGTAAATTTTATATATTTCGTAGTAATTTCATGTGTATGTCCAAACACTATTCTGTAGAAATTTTTCATGTAGTAAATTCTATAAAAATCACCCTCGAACTTTATGGAATAAATTTTTTAAGAAAAAATTTATTATACATCCAAACAGTATGTGGAATTGATTTCTTACCAACTATAAAATAGGTTACTGGGACACGAGTGTAAATTGGCCTGCATGTTGTTAACCATAAATTTTTATTAATTTTATTTTATTTAATTTTATTATTTTCGGATAATACAGGAACCATCTGAACCTTATCAAGGTGTGCCCACAGCAAGATAATGGTGATGAGTGTTAAAAACAGGAGTCTGTCTCCTTTCAATGTTAGTGCCCACAAATCCATTAAAAAAATATGCTCTTTGGGTTGCGTGCCTACTTTTATGTTAGGGGCTAGATTACTTAATTGGTATAAATCATTTACAGCTTTAATCATATGATGATTTATTTTAAAAAAAATATATGTCTTTATTTCCCTTGATTGATTGATTGTTTGTCTTTATCTCTGATTTGTTTTTTTATAACTCCAAAATTAATTTAATAATTTTATTTTGAACGGCCATAGTTTTAATTCTTCAATTCATGAAATTGGGCTTGAGCTAGTGTTCATAAAATGATAGTAAAAAAAAATATATATATATATATTTATGACTCGACTTTGTATTAAATAACAAACATATATACATAATATACTTTCAGTATATTTTTTTTGTCACATATCTTTGCGTCATGAACTGGTTTTTATTTTCATAAATTATATAAAAATAAATCATTCAAATATCATAAAAAAATCATATTTGTCCGACAAAATATGAGCAAATCATTTGTCTTGAAATTTATACATGGATGAAAATATTTTTAATATGTCAATTCATTTGTGTTTTCATCGTAAAATTTTAATTTATTTTTTTGATAAAATACATTTAACAGATCACAATTAATTTGTAAAATACATTAACCAAAAAAACAATTTCTTATAATATTATATTTTTTGATAAAAATACATAATTCAACATCCAGAATTAATAGAAATGGATGCAAAGGCTTGGAAAGTTTAAATTAGTGGTTACGAATTTGAATCTTGTGTATAAAAAAAAATAAACATATTTATAAGCTTTCAGTAGCTCACTTGGTAATGGTTTATCAAACTAATTAATTAATGGATCCGAGAGTTGAAAGAATAAATTAATTAATTAAAAAAAATATATACATAGTTTTGTCATGAAGCAAGTGACTGGTTTTCTAATTTCTTATGATATCTCTCAAGCAATCATATTCCACACCTAATAATTGAAATGCATTGCATGTGATAATGTTTGTCATGAAGTCAATTTCAAAGTTAGGAAAAGATGTTCCCTTAGTGACATTAGCGACCTTAAATTATTAATACATTAAAAAAAAAAAAAAAAAAAAACTCTTTCTTTATTCATTGTCCAAATCAATCCAAGTTTTTTTAAGTGGTTGATGTTAGAAAAGCCATTGTTTTCTCTTGTCCAAACAAAGACACATCTCAAAGCAAACAAGCAAAGTCTTCATCTCCATCTCATCTTCGGAAATAAAATATATTTAACTTTAAAAAGAAAAATAAAGGAAAAATTGTCTGTGGCCTTAATTAAAACCTTGATATTGTGTTTTGCATCTACAACCATGTCTTGCAAAGAGAAAATATATATTTGCAATATATATAAATATATAATCTTCGGTAGTGATTATTTTTATCTGTTTGTTTAATTAATGTGGAATTAAGCAAGAAGTGGATGATAATATCCTAAAAATATTATTGATTTTTTTTTAAAAAAATATATATTTTTGGAAGCTAAAAAACTATATTATTGATTATTTTTAAGAAGTGGATGATAATATATATATTTTTTTTTATAAATATGATACTAGTTTGCCACATAATCAATAATATATGTCAGCGCAAGTGATGGATGAGCCGGAATATGATACTAGTTTGCCACAAGCAATTGGGTTACTTGCTTTCCTCCGCTGTTAACTCTTGATGATAGCTTTGCTCCCTCTATTTTGATCATTCTAAGCAGCAGCGATAGATAGTTTTTCTAGGGTTCTATAGTTTTTGAAAATGAAGGAGAAGAGGTCAGTGATGGCCAAAGCCGCTTGAAGTTTTCCCAATGTAGTAGGTTTTTACTGTCTCTCATGTTAATCTATCTCATATGGTAAATTTTTTAAAAAATCATTAAATTATTATAACTGGCGCATCTGTACTGTTTTTTCATATGGGGGTAGAGAAGTAAAATTACCCGGAAACAAAAACCATTGGTTGGTGTCCAACAACACACTTTGAATGGAATCCTATGGGCCACAAATCCTACAATCCCAAAACTATGGGCACCATTTGGACGTCCATATCATGACCAAAGATATAATTGGCATGAGATGCCGAGAGGACAACTTAAAAATGAACGACATACATGATGATGATGATGATGATGATGATGATGAAGAAGGTCCTTCCACTTTTTTTTTTTGTAATTTATATATTTTTTTAATTTATTGCACTTGTTTCTTACTTTTGTCTCCATCATGTACACTCTTGGAATATTCCCCCATTTGTATCTCTTTGGTGATCAAAAGAATCCAAGAGTTCCAATTCCCATTCAAAAACCATAAATAATAATAATAATAATAATAATAATATATAATATTGAGATTTAAATTTGTCAAACTTTTGAGATGAAAATAAAGCAGACCAATGAGTCGGATGGGAGAAATTAAGCTGAGGTTATATTTGACCCCCTCTCGTTGATTGTAGTTTTTGTTTTGTTTTTAATAAAAATCTCTCAACCGCTTCAACTGTGAATTGAGTTTCTTATTAAAAATATATATATATATATATATATATATAAAATAAAGGCAAATACTTGAGTTTGAGGGACATTTTGATGTCCAAGTCTAGAAAACCACTCTATTAGAGAATATGGGATATTTTTCAATTGTGATATTTTAAAAAATAATTCAGATGTTCATTTGTATAGGTTCAACCTAAATTTGAAGATGCATGAGATTTTTATAATATATGTTCATTTGTAGCCCAGTGGTATCTCGGGTCCCCTCCAGTGGTATCTCGGGTCCCCTCGTGGAAGGAGACGCGAGTTCAATCCCCCCGAACCGCGCTCCCCCGTTCCAAGAGGGTGAGGACGTTGTAGGCAATCCCCCCGCCACACGTACGCCCCTGAGAGTTGGCGTTTGTCGCCCTATCTCAAAAAAAAAAAAATATATACAAATATGATACTTCTTGAGGACTACCAAAATATCATGCAAGTGGATAGTAAATATAAAATTTATAAGCACTTTTAATTATTAAAAATTAATTATGAAACGGTATTTAAAAAATTGAGAAGCATAAGTTTGCAAATAGCACAATAAATAGTATAATAAGACAGAGTATATGTTATTTAAATCATTAGAACAAAAGATAAAAAATTGGTACACTTAATCCAATGTCTAATGGCATTTTTATGTATAGAATTATTCCATTTCTTGTGATAAGAATTAAGAATTATTTCATATATATAATATGAATTTAAAAGTTTTGTTTTATAAAAGATATTGCATCACATGTTAATTATTCAAATGTATGTATTAAAAAATTGAGGGAATAATAAATAATTAGAAAAGAAAAAAGATTTAGTAAGAAAACCATTTTTCTAGAAGGTTAAAAGTAGTAGTGTTGAAGTTGGGTTATTCCATTTCCATTTTAATTATTAATATTTATTATTTATTAGATTATTTTCCCTTAATAATTATCTGTTCTTTGACCACTCTCAAAAATTCATTATTTTTAACTTTCTTACATCCTTTTTTCTATTATAAGATAAATTTATTTTATGATCTCTTAATATACTTATTTTGGTATTTCAATATAATCATGAAGATGAGAAGAGTAAATTAATTTTGAATTTTATAATTTAACATAAAAAAAATAAATAATCAATATTAACAAGTGTGACACATCAATATCAAACTTTTGTATGTTAATAACCTTAACTAGGAATAATAATAATAATAATAATAATACTATCTCACCAATCAACACAAATTATTCCATTCTAATTAATTATCTTTTTTATTTATCATATTATTTAATTCCCTTCTAACAATTCTTAACCCCATAATTTTCCCTAATTATACCCAATGATAAATAAATAAATAAATAAATAAAATAGTAAAAATAAACAAGTGGTGATCACAAAAGATAAGGTGACAAGTACCCACCCAACTAAGTCTCTTTCATTAGTAAAAATAAAAAATAAAAAAAAAGCATTAGAAAATCACTTCCAAACCTAACCACAAAATCTACTAATTAAGCTCACACTTCCTCTTCCTCCTATAAATACCATCTCCTCCCTCTCCATTTCTCCTCCATCTTTCTTTCCTCCTTTAACTTTCCTATACATTATACATATGTATATGTTCCATGTACATAAATCCAATTAATTATTATTATTATTATTCTTATTATTATTATTAAGTAGTATATATATATATATATTATAGTTACATAGTAGAGGTGATTATAATTAAATAAATAAATAAATAAATAATAAAGGATGTTGGGAGTGTTTAGTGGGGAGGTGGTGGAGGCGCCGGAGGAGTTGTTGGCGGCCGGAAGTAGGACGCCGTCGCCGAAGACAAGGGCCGGTGAGCTTGTGGATAGGTTCATTAAGAAGGAGGTGGTAGCCATGTCACTCCGAGTTGGGTCAAGAGCTCAACTCGCTTTCTCTCACTCACATCAGTCTCCTCTTCGCCCAAGGTCGTTAATTCCCTTCTTTCTCTCTTTCCTTTTTCTTTTTTTCTTTTTTTACAAGGAAAAAAAAAAGTTTTAAAGAGTTTTTGTATTTATTTTTATATTCTTAAAGTCATATAAATCTCTAAGGTTTTGAATTGATTTTTCTTAATTTTCAAAATTATATATATATACATATATATGAAATACTTGAATATAATAATAGGTAATGATATTATGAATATTTGAATGATGTGGTGGTGGATGATATTGTAGGTTGTTTGGGGTGAAGGATGATATATTTTGCATATTTGAGGGAGTGCTTGATAATTTGGGGAGGTTGAGACAACACTATGGATTGACAAAGAACACAGATGAGGTGTTGCTTGTGATAGAGGCTTACAAGACTTTGAGGGATAGGGCCCCTTACACTCCAAGTTCCATGCTTGCTCATCTCACCGGCTCTTTTGCCTTCATTGTTTTTGATATGTCCACTTCTACCCTCCTTGTTGCTTGTGTATGTCTTCTTCTTCTTCTTCTTATTATTATTATTATTATTATTATTATTATTATTATTATTATTATTATTATTATTATTATTATTACCATTTTATTTTATTTGTGAGATTTAGGACTCAGATGGGAAAGTGCCATTGTATTGGGGAATCACAGCTGATGGGTTTGTAGCTTTTGCTGATGATGTTGATCTACTGAAGGGTTCTTGTGGCAAGTCCCTTGCTCCTTTCCCTCAAGGTAACTTATTTCATTATTTTTCATTTTTTTTTAAATTATATGTTACTTTATATATATAAATTTTATTTATTTATTTTTTATTGTATAATGCCTCTCTGTATAAGATGAACTTTATATATTCATTTTTTCAAGCACTTGTATGGAATTTTCCCTCAAAGATATATATATATATATATATATATATATATATATATATATATATATATATATATTAAGTATAATTTCTTTTTTATGATGTTGATTATTATAGGGTGTTTCTACTCAAACTCATTGGGAGGCTTAAAGAGTTTTGAAAACCCAAAGAACAAAATAACAGCTATTCCAGCAAATGAAGAGGAGATTTGTGGTGCTACATTCCAGGTACTTCAATTACAAAGTTTCAAGTTGCTGATAGTAATACATTGCTTAGTATACAGTTGTAGTCAAATAATAACAACAGCAGTGAATATATATAATATATATTATATATTCATAAACGTTTTTGTATTTTAATTTATGGGTTTTTGTTTCAGGTGGAAGGGCCTGTTGTTCTTGCAGCAAGACATTAATAGCAGTAAGAAATTTTCATCAACAATGTTCATACTGTAAAAACGGAGATCAAAAGCACTGTTAGAATAATTTCCCTCCTTGTAAATAATGTTTGCTTGTGTATTTCCTTCAAAGAATAATAATAATAATAATAATAATGTAAAAGCAGGTAATTTTCCTTCTGATCTAAGTTCTTTGTCCAGTTGAGCAATAATTCTTGTTTACATTTCATTTAGCTTCATTTCATGTTTAACATACAATTTTGATAATGTAATTATACATACATGATTCTCTCTTTTAAAGCCAAGTAAACAAACAGCGAAGTCTTATTTATTTGTAATATAATTCCTCTAAAACATGTCTACAACATGCACTGAAGCTTCGATGTTTCGGTTGCTTGTTAACAAAAATATTATTTCTTAGAGAACAAAAGTGTAGTCGCACAACATCGAAGAAATTACTGACCGCTACCACCAAACCAACCACCAGATTGCCCCGAGCCACCGCCAAACCAACCACCAGGTTGGCCACCGCCCCCGCCACCGCCACCGCCACTGCCAGACCAACCACCAGGTTGGCCATTGCCTCTGCCACCACCGCCAGACCAACGACCACCTCCAAAACCACGGTCGCCACCCGTATCACCTCTTTGATCTCGCATCCTTGCGGCCTTCTCTTCTTTCATCTTCTGCACGATTTCAAGTATCTTCTTGTTGAAGAAACGGTCTCGGACGTACTTCTTCTCCTCGGCTTGGATCTCTTTGATGGCGCTTGGATATGGGTTTGGAGGTGGCTTTTTCCCTTGTAACCGTGCAATCTGCTTTAGTTCCTTGTATGCCGCCTTCTTTGCTTTCTTCTCAGCTTGATATTCCATCTAACCACAGAGGCAGAGATGGTCAATCAGAAAAGATATAGAGCTGGAATTTGACAATGAATGCCATGAAACAACATCCTCAGTATAGTGGAAGGTTAAACAATTGCAATTTGAAAAGTTTAGAAGCTTAGTACATACATCAGCAACAGCCATTGCTTCATCTTCACTCACACCCTGCTCTTTTAGCTCAAGTACACGCCATGCAAAAACTCGAGCAGGAGGAGGATGAAAGCTGCTTATCCTGTAACATTAAAAAAGAATCATTAGCATCCACTTTATCATTGCCAATCAGCTTCCATGTATGCTCAATACAATCAATGAATCAACTCGTCTTAAGCTTATTTTGGCATGGTAATATCCTGGAATCAGAAGAACTATGCTATTATTCAAATGCTCAAGTGATGTCAGATATCTGTTTATCAGGCCACTGTACTCCAGACAGAAATTTCAAATGTCAAGCTGTGTACCACATTCACAACAGCAGAATTCGAGTTTTTAACATGCAACTGGTCTAAATAAATTAAACTGTTTACAAAACATGCAAGAACTAAGAATGAAATTCTTAGGAGAAATATTCCTTGAATAAATGCAGAAATTATAATAGGAATACAAAAGATTTGGCATTGGTTTGTCAGCAGCTGTGGGAGCTTAAAATAAGACTGTTGACTACCGTGAGAGATAGAAATTACAGAATCAGAATGACTTGTTTTGACTGTCCCCTATACACAGGTTTAACCAAAGTGGGAAAACATATTGCTGTGTTCTGTTACTCAGCGGAAAGTGTTGGAAAAATCAATGTAGGACAATTGGTTATTGAGTTATTGTCATATGTCCTCATAATACTGAATAGCTTATTGTATGATATAAGATAATAAATAGAGGATTGTGGTTAGTCTTGTGACTGACGACTATCAACACAACTCAATCGCTAAAGAATAAAGATCAGGCATTACATGACTCAAATAATGGTTTGAATAAGAAAGCCGCGAGATAATTGCCAGGTGAACATAGAATCTTAATATTTTCCAGAGCTAGATGAATTTGGGGCTCAAAACAAAAAACAAAAAACAAAAAAGGCAAAGTAAAAAAAGCAGGCACTGATAAAACTACCAATAATTTTTAATGAATATAAATGATCCTATACACTTTCCAACAAGATCAAGGTTATCAATTATAGAATGCTTTCTTGAATTTCATGTGTGACCTTGGTGTCCGTTGGCAGTTGTCTCATAGGAAGATTAATATTTTTAATTGAACAAAAAACAACTGAGTTGGATCAATAAATGCCAGTAATGAGCGACCATGTTTTTTCACATCAACTTGAAAGTCGAGCAAGGAAAAAATGGGCACATGAAGGCATATTAAATACAAGAGAGGAACTATAGTTGCTAAAGATGATGGAAAAAAATCAAAAGCTTTCAAGGTTATCAATTAAAGAGTGCTATCTTGAATTGCATGCATGACATAATGTGCTTTGGTGGTGATCTTATAGGAACATTAGTATTTTTAAATTGAGGAAAAGACAACTGAGTTGAATCCATAAATCCCATGTAATTGATGGCCATGATACTTTCACATCAACTTGTAAGTTGAGCAAGGACAATATGTGCATATGAAGGCATATACGAGAGAGGAACTATAGTTGATAAAGATGATGGAATGAAACCGAAAGCTTTAATTAAGACGGTACTCCCCATTAACCAAGTATATGGCATTAACTCAAATACATGGCATTAACTAGAATTTGATGAAAAACGTTTGGGAAAAATACCAAATGCATCTGTTCCAAGTGTCCATTAAGCTCATAAGAACACATGTTATGCCCAAAAGCCTCTAAAGCTCTATATGAATTCTCATATACCTATTCCACCCACTGGACCCAAACTAGAACCATTGCTTTCCTCTTTGCTTTAAGTTTCTAAACTTCTAATAAGCAACCTGCCATCAGATCTGATCACATTGCAGAAACTAAAACATCCTTACACTCAAAAATATCATTCTCATCATCCCAGTCACTAAACATCAGTTTATTTTATTTTGATACTTAATGTAATTTTAATGAAGTTACCAATCATATACCTAATTAACACCCTCATTCTATAGCCTCGATATTCTTTGGTGGTGACAATATGCTACACTTAATCTGTTCTAAGATAATCAAAATACACCTTTGCAAATTATGTGATGTCAATGTAAAAAAAGACTGTGATGTTCACATCATCATATAAGTTGCATATAGCAATGGTGTAATGACTAGATTATGCAAGAGCTGCTAAGATGTCAAAATGAAAAAAACACTTTTAATCAAGATTGACCCTCACAGCTCTTCCATATAGCTAACAATGTTAAAATATTTTGAACCCTAATTAAGCTCTAGCATCACTCCATTACTCCCAAACATGCCTACAGGCCATCAACTTGCTCAAATGGAAACTAAAAAGTGCTACTTTTTTTCTCAAGTACATGCCATTAATGACAATGAGATCAAAATTATCATATAAATATTACACAATTTACATCTCTCCCAGCTTCAGCAATAATTCTCAACACATAGAAAACCCCCTGAAATAATTACTCCATAATAAGAAAACAAATCAAACAAAATTCATCAAGCAATTAAAACCATTCAAGCAAATCAACAGCAGTAAAAGATAGAGTTTTTCTTACTTGACAGCATCATGGTACAAAGAATCAGGATTTTTCTTGAAGAACTTTTTAACATAAACATCTTCAGGCAACACAATCTGCTTGATCTTCCCATCAGTGCGAGGAAATGTCACAGGGGGCGCTCTAAAACATACAAAAACCAAACTCCCCGCTATTAAAACAACCGTAAATACTAATCTATAAATCCAAAACAACTGCAAAGCAACAATGCATACTCTTCCATGGCTTTGAGCCAAGCGGGGGTGGGTCTCGCGAGGCCCTTGACAAGCTTCCTCATCCTCGTCAGTAGATCACCACGCATGTACGACATGGCATCGAATTTCTCACAGACAACACCTTCCCCACAATGAGAACCAGAATTCTACAAAGATTCAAACTTTTTTTTTCTTGGCAAAGAATGTGAATTTATCGAATCTACGGTTTCGTCAATTTGGATTTTGGAGAGAGAGAGAGAGAGAGCGATAGCGGGGAAAACCCTAATCCGCTGAGAATGAAGAGAGATGAACTAAAAAAAAGTTATTTTTGCGTATAGGCCCCTGCATTATTTATTATTATTTTAAACCTTTTATTTACTATTCATTGAAAACACCTCCAATTATTAATTTTATATTTAACACCTTTTACTCTAGTACCTGAAGTATTTATTGTTTTTTATTTTTATTAATTTTTTACTAATATATAGATCTTATTTAGAGGGCGAATTTAAGAATTAATAATTGATTCTTAAACTTTAAAATAATATTAAAACTGTAAAAATAAGGCTTGTATTAAGTATTAAATATTTAGGAGCCATTTGGAATGGAAAGGAGTGAGGAAAGCAGTGGAGGAGTATTGGGAATGAAAGATGTGCTAGATTGGTCAGATATGAGAGGGTAGTTCTTGGGAAATGAGAAAGAATAGTAAATTGACTTTTACACCATTGAAACAACTAAATAATATTATATATAAAATAAAATGTTATATTAAATAACAATTATTTTTAATTATAAAATATTTTGAATATTATTATTTTTAATTTTATAATTAAATATTTAAATTAAAATTTTCACTTTAATTATTACTTATTATTAAAATTATCAATTTAATTATAATTTGATTTATGTTAGTATTTTAATTAATTATTATTATTATTTGAATAAAATTATTATTTTAATGGTTAGTGATTATTATTTTACTTTAATTAATATTTTATTATTAAAATTATCTATTTAATTATTATTTAGTATTAAAATTATCTACTTAATTATTATGATAATTAATTATAATTTTACTTATTAAATAAGAGGGCAACTTTGTAATTTTACCAAAAAAGTAAAGTAGGAATGAGCAATGTTACTCCCCACTCATTCCCCACTTATTTCTCACCCAATCCTCTCTCACACCCATTCATGAGCATTCAAATAAGTGTCCGTTTAAATGGGGGCAATGATTACCCCCAGCTGGGGTAATCATTGCTCATTACCTTGTTTGGGATGTATTTTGCGAAGGTAATGATTCCACTATGTACAATGGCTCCCTATGTACAATTACATTCTTGCCCTTAACAATGTAAGAAATGTCCAAACGCCAATCTTTGAAACCCTAGCTACAATTCTCCCTGAGAAACCTAACGCTCCTGACCACCATCTTCATCGCGCCACCAGCTTCATCTCGCCGCCCACCGGGATCTTGCTGCCCACCAGGATCTCGCCCCTCGTTGCTATCGCAAACAACATTCTTCTCACGGTATGAATAGACAGGTCAATTATCTCTCTTTTTTTCTTTAAACTTTTTGTTGGAACTCCATGGCTAACACCCTATTTTCTGTTCTCATATACAGCTTCACATTGTCTTCTGCATCTTCTCAGCCGTGGCACCTCCTATTATTTTTCAAGGGGAGATCCTTGACGTAAGTTTCTGTCTTTGTGAAAAGCTAAATCACCAATCAGCTGTTGCTTTTGTTTCTGTGGGACAGTAGGAATATTACCAACAATAGATCTGATACATTCCCAAGCCATCATGGTTGAGGAGATGGTTGCAATGTTTTTAAACATTGTAGCACATCATGTTAAAAGAGTGGAATAGGAAAGTAATGACTCTCATTCCATTCCTTGCATCCAAATGGGCCTTGAATTAATATTAATATATTAAAAGTTTTCTTACAAAGTGGAGGGTTATTTACTAACAATATGCACCATATGTTACCAAATATAAATAAAGAATGTGCAAAGCATTTATTTTACATATAAAATTAAGTACAATGAATTAATATCAATATATTCTTTTTTTGAACAAATTAAAAATATCTTTAATGCTTCAATTACATCAAAACATACTCACTTATTACCACATAAACCCCTAAACGTGATCATATGATTATATTGTAACCCCTTGGTTTTTTATATATTCTATATTATTACTCAAATCTTTTAATATAATATTTTTTTGTTGTGATACTACTATATATATCAGTATCCGTGTATAAAGAGTTATTAAATCTTTCTAGATTTTTATCTAATGAAATAAGGAAATTTGTCATACTATTTAACTGGGATTATCACTATGTAACTCATATTTATGATCGTTGGTAAAATAATAATTTTGTCTAAATTTATCTATTTTTCTAATTTTTGTTTTATTTTGATTAATGGCTAAATCTAAGCATTCAACCTCCGTTTTCATTGAACGAAGCTCTGATACCAGTTTTTAAGGGGTCTACTTTCCTTAACTAGCTATATATGTTATAGATAACAATCTTCTCTTGAGTTGATATATTCTGCGAAAATAACTACTAACAAATCATAATAACTTACTAATAAGTGGTGATAAATTATCTTTTTAGTAAGGTCTTCTTCATATATTATAGGCAACATATAAGTTTAAATAATGTTTTCGTATATAATCATATATCTGTGAGACTGTTATCATAGTTAATAAGAAAAGGAGCCTAGGATCTAATAATATGTGCCTTCCAAGAATAGTTGCAATGAAATACCTTTAAGCAATAGAGAAATAACCAGACCAGACCGGGTCTCCTTATCCACCTTGTAATCTCTGTCTTCTCTTTTCTTAGGCCATATACCATTCTTATAACTATAAACGAGGTTTTCATTTTTTAAGTCTATTTTAAGTTATTTTAATTAGAATATGTTCTGCTAATATATAAGAGCCTAAAGATATAAAATAACTTATTCTGTTAATTATTACCAATGTGTAAAACACAACTAAACAAATATGAATAATCAAAATTGAATGCCAGTGTAAAATAAACTATGATTCATAATTATTAAAACAGAGAAAACTGGCACATATTATCCTTATAGTAGGAGCCATCCTTAATTAGTGCAAAGGAAGTAAAAAGTCATAATAAATTATAGTGCATATATCGAAATAAATACACATACTATTATATAAGCTAATTTGTCTAGCAATATATATTATCTTATACTATATACTGATTATAGAGACTACTATAGTTATTATAACAATAAATATATATATCTAGAACTTAAATCATTAAAAATAAATCTCTTACTCTGTATTTGAGAAAACAATTTTTTTAGGTATACCAAGACCATCTTACCAATATTCAGGACAAGATCTCTTTTCCTACTCTATATGCTTCAGAGAGAAGCATGGCACTACAATTTGCAAATTCCCTCTTCAAGCTCATACTTACGCTACTCTTTTCCCCCAACGGCCTCCTGCCTCAGCGGGTACTTTTTTCGCTAGTCCTTTTGCACTTTTAGGGTTTTGCAGACTTCATACATCATGTCCTCTTCTTAACTTTCACCTAGAGAGTTTCAAGAGATCACCCCATGGTTGCTTACCATCAACCTTTATGTTATACCTTAGAAAAGATTTCTCTTTCCCTTTCAAAGATTATAAACTACTCGTGCATTTTTTTTCTTAACTGAAAATAAATTTTGCTACTCCTAAAAAGAAAGATCAAAAGACTTAACTTAAAGAAATACTTCAGAGGTTTATTGCATACAAGTGGATTGGATCGATGATCCTACAATAGAAGGGGGATTGTCTTTATATAGACGTCTTACAGACTCTTCTGAAAAAAGAAAGGAATAAAGCAAACAAAGTGGGTACGGAAACCAGTCTAGTGGGCACAATTTTCTAGCTCAAAAGAGCTGGTAGTGACTAAAGGCCCATCATACGATAAAGATAGAAATAAAGATGATGGGTGAGATTATGGTTCCATCATGTTCTCGAGATTTGCCATCGCAATGTCATCAATCCCGAGCTCATCATCATTGTCTTCTATTCAGATATTCTCAACCCTATTGTCACCGATCTCAATGCCCATCCAATGGGCTCTTCTGTCTCAAAGATGCTAAGTTTCTTCTGGCCTAGTATTGATTTGGCCCACGAACGGGACTCTTAGCCAGCGCATATCAAATTCTCCATAAAATTTTAATTACAATCTTATGCCAATAGGTAAACATTTTCATACCTTTGAGTGGCTAGCTGGTAATTCCGCAATCTCCGCATCTTAGTTCTAATACTTCCAGGGATAATATACGGCTCAAAATGCTCTGGAGTGAATATGATATTCGCTGGTTGTTGATAATTAATAATTAGTAGAATAATTTATTTAGTCCCTGTATTTGACTCAATCTGCCCCTTTAGTCCCCCCATTATAATTTGACCCCAATTGGTCCCTCTATTGATAATTTGAGGCAAAATAGGTCTAGCCTGTAACAGACGTTTTGTTCTCCGTGCTGATGTGGCATTATGAAAGTTTTATATAATACTCTATTTAGTCCTTGTATTTGGCTCATTCTACCCCTTTAGTCCCCCCATTGTAATTTGACCCCAATTGGTCCCTCTATTAATGATTTAAGGCAATATAGGTCCAGCCCGTGACGAACGTTCTCTTCTCAGTCTGATGTTGCTAATGTGGCATTATGAAAGTTTTAAATATTATTAAACAATTAGATTATTATCCATGATGGAGAAGAGAATGTCCGTCATGGGTTGAACCTAATTTGCCTCAAATCATCAATAGAAAGACCAATTGGGATCAAATTACAATAGGGGGACTAAAAGGGCATATTAAGTCAAATACAGTGACTAAATAGGGTATTTTTAAACAATTAGATTATTATCCATAACAGAGAAGAGAACGTCCGTCATGGGCTAAACTTAATTTGCCTCAAATCACCAAGAGAGGGACCAATTGGGGTCAAATTATAATAGGGGACTAAAGAGGTAGATTGAGCCAAATACAGGGACTAAATAGAGTATTCTACCTTAATAATTTTGACCTTTACTTCTTGTTGCACAAAAAAGGGTCTCTGCTCTGTCAACTCTGGTGGATAAGAGAACACATCCACCTAGACATAGCCATTGTGAACCAACCCTACTGCAAATAGGTCCAACATTGTCTTTTTCCATCTCTAGTTTAATGTGATTTTCTGGAGTTGCTCCCCTTTAGTTATTATTAATTTCCTAAATAATCCAAATTGGAACAATGTATCCGGTGATATCATTGCATTTCCAATCATGAATGAGATTTCAGAATTCCATGTGGCTAAGTCAAATGTCCCTTGGACAATAAAGAAACATTCTTCACACTGACAATAAGGAGAATTATCATGAACATACTCCATGCATCTAGTAAGAGCAAAGCTTAGCCCTACTGGTCGTATGGCAAGAGTTATGGCCATTTCTTCTATTGCTTCAGCTAAATTTTTCATCTCCAATTGTTTCTCACTAAACACTAGTTTCATTATAGATGCTTTAATAGAGGCCAATTTTGGAGGGAATCTACTTTCATTTTCCTTCCATTGTTTTTCCATCTCACATTTCCATTGTTGTTTCATTATGGTGTTTTTTTTCTTCGAGTTTGATATTAGTCTTGAGAAGCTTCTGATATTGTTCTTCCCGTTCCATAAGTTGATACTGAAATATCTCCACTGTGTGTTTTTGTTCAAGGTAAACGTCGAGGGATTCAGGTCTTAAACAGAGTTAAACAGCTAATTTTGAATGTGTATTTTTTTACGTGGAGATAGTCGGCAAACTGGGTCATGATTGCAAGGAGCTTTAGCAGTTTTATTTCCTTTGCACTAATGAGGGATGGCTCATACTATAAGACTACTTTGTCACAGTTTTCTATGTTTTAATTAATATGAATCAATGTTTATTTTACAGTCTTTCAATTTTTATAACTTATATTCTATTTAGTTATATATTATACATTGGTAATAATTAACAGAATAAGTTATTGTATCGCCTTAGGCTCTTATATATTAGCAGAACATATTCTAATTAAAATAACTTAAAATAGACTTAAGAAATGAAAACCTCATATATAGTTATAAGAATAGTATATGGCCTAACAAAAGAGAAGACATAGATTACAAGGTAGATAGGGAGATCCGGCATGGTCTAGTTATTTCTCTATTGCCTAAAGGGATCTCATTGTAACCATTCTCGGAAGGTGCGTACCATTAGATCCTAGGCTCATTTTTTGATTAGCTATGATAACAGTCCCACTAGTATATGATGATTATATATGAAAGAATTATTTAAACTTAATACTACCTATAACAATGAAGAAGACATTACTAAAAAGATAATTTATCACCACTTATTAGTAAGTTATTATGATCTGCTAGTAGTTATTTTCACATAGTATACCAACCCAAGAGAAGATTGTTATCCATACCATATATAGCTTGTTCAGGAAAGTAAACGATCTTGCTATAACAAAAACTAAACACAGAGGATCAAATCGTAACTTTTTACAACGGAATGACCGAAATAAAAATACACAAATAGGTAGAGGATTATTTAGGTTGTTTACCCTAACTTGATAGATATGAGATTATTAATCAATCATGACTTGGTGTATTATAATGTCACCCCAAATGTTCCCAAATGGAAGGATTAAAACCTTTATTTCACTGGAGAGCTCACCAAGTACTTGAACTCATAATAAAAGCCTCCCCAATTTCATTCCAAAACTTAAGTATTCTTATTGAATGCAAGAAAATTTCATCACCAGAAGAGTTCCATGAGAAATATAGTCTGGAAATATCAATACGAAAACATTGATCATTCAAGCAATGCCTCTTCTGTAAAAGACGACAACAATTTTTTTGGTCGGTGTCAACCTCAATTACTTCCGAAAAAAGCAGGAACTCTTCCAGCATCTTTTGAGGATAAGAAAAATACAGTAACACTCTTCTAGGATAGTGATCTACTGCCGGTGACCATGTTGGAACTCCAAAGAACCAAGAATTGTTAAGTTCGACCACAGAGCGAGAGAGTGCGCTTAAAATTGAAAATTAGGGCAATGGCTGACCTTCCCAGATGAGGAGTGTATATTGATATTCCTATCACGGCCGGAGGCTTGAATCACCTTCCAAATTATGCTGAAACTTCATTGATGTGTTGGGTATAGCTTTTCCCCGGTGGGATGAATATTAGATCATCCCAACCGGAATTCTTATCATTCAACTGCAAATAAACAACAAATCAATTAGATCAATATAATAAGAAATTTGAAAATTCAGTGCCAATTGTGAGAGATACAACACCTCCATCTTCTTCAGAACATCCTCCAAACATCCCACCTGGAAGATTAATCGAGAAATAGTTATTATCCCATAAGAATTAGAGAGTAATAAATTCATATCGGACTATGACAAATACCATTATGTGCTGAGAAGAGCTGAATCCTCTCGATGTCTTTGAAACCTTCATAAGTTCTCTCTCTATATCTTCCTGTATGAATGGTATAGATCAAATTGAAATACCTCTGAGTGATTTTTTAGACTAATATTCTAAAGCAAGATTAGTATACCTTTTGAAAATATATTGGGCAGTAACGCTTATTCTTCTTCTTAATAACCAAGAGATCTGACTGCATGCATCCAAAACCAAAATGTTTGTCACTCAAATACAGGATTGTAATTTATTAACGATGTTTCACCAATTAATTGCATAAAAGTAGGATCTATATGAGAGAATCAAGGTGTTCATGTACATCATCCATATCTTGGGATCATGCCACGTTTGATACATTATGAATAGAAGGTTATAATAATGTTCTTTGTAACCTTCCTGCTTCAATTATAGACCTATCAATGGGAATTCAACACCTTCACAAAACTAATATGTGAATGACAAAGCAGAAACAAACCTGAAAAACAGGTACCCCATCAAATCCTTTAGAACGTTCAGCTGCTTTTAACTGAAAAGAAAGAAAAAGTTAAGACCAAGATGTCAAGTAGATGCTTGTCGGGAGAAATGTTGATTTTCTGATCTTCCACGGTTTTCACATGTCAAAATTACGGGTTTTCATAAGGAGTGTTTGTTGAAAGGGAACAAATTTATAAGATTCCTGGAAAATAAAGCCATTCATTTATCAGAGAAAACCAAAATATTTTATTTTGAAAGAATTTCATAAGAAGGCTTAATTTAACAGTTCTTAATTTCGTAAGAAGAAGTAGTTATCCTAGTTAATACAAATTTAGCTTCATCCTCATCACCACTAGCCATTCATTCATCAGAGAAAACCAAAATGTTTTATTTTGCAAGAATTTCATAAGAAGGCTTGATTTAACAGTTTTCAATTTCATAAGAAGTTATCCTAGTTAATACAATTTTAGCTTCATCCTCATCAACACTGACCAGATAGGCCAAATAAGATTTAGTCTTCCGATTTTTGACACAGATGTAATTGCCACAATTAAATTATTATTGCAGTCACAAGCTATTAGGATATAATAGATCAAATTGGTGATTTAGCATGTCAAAGAATGGGAAAGAACAATTGGAATATGGGAAGTGGAAAAGAAGAAATAAACCAGCAACAGGATCAAACCAAATTTCTGTGGTATATCTTGACGAATCCCCACTATTCTAATCGCTACCTATAAGTGATTCAACCCACGTGGATGACAATGGAGGCCTAGTCAAATAGAGTTGTGCATGCCTTTTCAAGATTAAAAATTACATAAGCACAATCAGACCAGCTTATGTCGGCGTTATTATTTTCCTGAGAATGAGGGAAAAGGAAATGTAAAGGCCGGCACATTTATTTTTAAAATGTATACTACTAGCAAGAAGTTCTAATTGAGTTGATCAAACAGGTATAAGGAACCTAGCCAGACCAAATTCTATGCTTGCTATTATCATAATAGCCAATCAGACAAATGATTTAACTAACCCAAGAAAGTTGATCTGTAATTTGTAACCACAACATAGCCTTTTAAATTTTCATTAGGAAGAATAATTCTAATTATAATAGACATTAACAGAAGTGTGCAGTTTAACAGATAAAGTATTTTAAGAAAATATTGGAAAACATGACGAGCATGAAGAAGCTAATATGCTTCTCCAAAAGATATTCCAACATGACATATCTGACAAGAAAATAAAGTAATCAATCATTTTCAGGTGAAATTAACAGAACTACAAAATAAACAAATAAATAATGTATCTTTCGAAGGATATCTGTAAATTGCATATTTAAGAACAAGGTCAAACCTCTAGTGCATTCTTTATTTGAAGAGGGTCAGGCAAAAATCGAAACGCTATTCCTTCAACCTTCAACATATAAACCTACAAGAATACAATGTTTTACACGTGAACATAAAAATAAAAAATGAAAAAAGAAGAAGCCAAACAACAAAACAACACTAATAGATAATTCACACAATAAGCTGGCATGAAAGTAACATGAAAAGCCATTAGTCTCATCGGGATTGTAAAGAAATCCTAGAAAAATATCAGTCGCCTAGTAAATTATAAAACACATCTTAAGTAATATGGAACAGTAACATGAAGTTACTGAACCAAATAAACATCTAAAACAACTAAAAGGCATTTAAGAACCTTTCCTTATATATGAACTGAATGCACAAATGAACCTCAGGCTCTCTTCAGGAAATGAAAAAGGAAATCACAAATCAGACAAGAATGTTATAGCAAGTCAAGAACCCCATAAATAAAGAAGAAACAACATTTGATAAAAATATACGAACAATAACAACATAATGAATTCAGAAAATCATGTAAAATGGTCATATATAAAAGTTTCATATGTAACTTAGTTTTGTGGATTCTTCACAATAATGGTTAATAACCAGATTGTGAGCCAAGAAACTTGTGAAAAGAAAATTATGTCAGATCTACTATTCTGTTCTCCATCATGTTCTTTTTTACATAATCCCCTCATAACCCTGAGGACAGCTTATCCTGAAAACGTAATTGTGTCACATTTCAGAATCAATGTCTATGTCCATGATGTAATAGCAGGATTGTAGATATCAAATGATTTTTCAAATTTGCAAAATAATCTTATAGAATTTCCCATAGAAAATACTTTTAACATTTTCAGCTCCTAAATATGATGATCCAAACTACTCAAATCAACCCAAAGTTACTTCTCTATTAATGATATCACCAAAAACAAATCTAGAAGATAAATAGGTGAAGGTTGGGTTACTTTGAATACCATAAAACATGTTATTTCGACATATGGTGATCTGACTCCACTTTAATAATATGACACACATGAACAGAACCATGTAATTCTATCCTAAAACGGGTATTGGTCCTGATTAAAGTGAAACCTACTGCATCATAAATACATTGAGACCTAACAAAGTGTCTGTCCAAAGATGCATGCCTTCCCACATCAGTTATTCTTAGCCAAATTGTTATGACAAGCAACTCATGCAGCCAGCCACACTGTCTCAAGGATCAACCAATCAGATTGTGGATAATAGGTACAATGACAAGAGCTTCAAAAGCCCACATAAACCATGTGACTTCTGGCCAACTATATGCCTTCCCCAACAGATGATTAATATTAGTACAGAAGTAAAAGAGAACCTCAATAGAAGGAGAACATCATGTATAACTAATTGCATAGCCTCCAAGATAGGTGGATCTCCTCTTCAAGTAGAAAATTACAAATACAAAAGATCAACATGTTTAACGATATCTAATCCAAGAAGTCCTAAATCAAAGTTTAGCCCCGGTAAATCATTTTGGATCCCAGCCCTTAATTGCGTATCATACATTTTCTAAACATTTCCTTTGGTCAAAGTCAAGAGCATGTTTACATAGGTATTCTATGGCCATGACTTTTGTGTAGATGTCTATATAAACTAAACCACAATAAGATAATTGGTTACCAACTTGCAAAAGAATAGTACAAATCAAAAAATCATTGTGATAAAATAGAAGGCACTTGCCTTGAGTTAAAACTATGGACAGTGAATTTCTATTCAGGGTCTTGTACATTGGAAAAATTAATAACCAAGTACTAGTGGGGAAAATCTTTGCTTAACTAGAAAACACAATTCCAAGAAAAAGAGGACGGGCCATACTGAGGAGTTCCGATTTTACAAGAAAAATCTAATACACAGAGCTGCCAGTTTACACAATCAATCCGCGACCAACAATGAGACAGGCATTCCCGAAGCTTAATAAAAAAAACGCATTTACCAATAAAATTCATGCTGCGGATGGAAAATTTGAGGAATGCTACGGCTTCTAAATGAATAAAATAGCTCAGAGTAGCTCACAATTGGACAAAAATTTTCCACTGTCCAACTGCTTATTCATTCATTTGCAGCATGATGCATCAACATCCAAGCAAGACCGACGAAAAATTTATTAAAAACGAGGTTGAGATAAAGAGAGTTTAGGAAAGCACCTGATCAAGTGTGATGGGCACTACCCTCGCCCCCTTTCCCAAGACCGGCTGCCGCAATTGAACCTGCAAAAATTCAAAGCTCCAAACTTTATTTCCAAAACTCCATTTCCACACAACCAGAGCCCAATCCAAACCTGTAACAAAGAAGAAAAAAAAAAGCACCTGCGCAAGAAGAGCCTGTGCATCCTCATGCCGAAAGCAAAGCAGCCCCAGAGACTTGAGACCATTGTTAGGATCCGAAATGAGGACGAACTCATTGTTGGAATTGCTCACAGTGTAAACAGGAGTCCCAGCGAGAGTCTTCGCGACATAATCCGCACTGAGAGCCACATCAAACGCGTGCTTGGGCTCAAGCGACGCGGTGGCAAAAGGCGCTCCTTTAGCGGCCGCGGCGAGGAGGCGGAACTGCCGTCGGCCATCATCCAAGCAAGCCGAAAGCTCAGCGCCTACACGGGAGGCGTGGCGATGGAGGAAGGACCTGAATTCATCGAAAGGGTTGCCGGAGTTTGGGGATGACTCCATTGGAGCAGCGGAGGGAGGGAGAGCTCCTCGCATTGCTCTCTCACTCTCTTGTTTCGCTTTGGTGGACCTCGATGTAAATAGGGACTGGTGGGGGGTTTGTCATTAATTTACTGGCTTTTTATTTTACACCCCCTGAAAAATTGGAAACTTATTTCTCCCCACTTTTAAGTTACATCCAGAATTATTATTATTATTATTCGTTTTGAGTCCTTAGTTAAAAGCATATTTACTTTACCCCTTATAATTGATAAATTTATTTATTTTGATCGGGAAAACATGGCATATGTTATATAAAAAGGAAATAAATATATCAGTTTAAAAATCAAATGAATATGTTTTTATTTCAAAGGGTCAAAATATAAAATTCCTCGTTTTTAGTCATATATTATAGAATTAACAAAAAACAATTACAGGAAACCGCCTTTGATAAATAGTCTTAAAATTATAAAAAAATAATTTTATTTTATTACTTATAGAACTTGGGTGTTTCAATATTATTATTTGGAGACGCAACTCAAAATGCATTAAGATAGTGTTTGTTTGGAGAGATTTGGAATTACATGTAACTCAAGTTACTGGGTTTTTGAAAATCCAGTGTTTGTTTTATAGGATTTTAAAAACTCAAATTACATGGATTTGGTTTTACGTCTAAATTGGCTGTAAAATGAAATCCCTTATCTTTTTGCCCCCTCACATGTAACCTATATGTGACCAACTAAAGAAAAATAAATATTATTAAACATTATGAATAGTAAAAAGCTTATAAATTTAATAATAAATTTAATAATCTATTTAATAATTAAAATATTAAATAACTGGTTAAAATTAGATGAAAATCTTATAAATTCACTTTTTGTAGGGTTAATAATTAAATTCAAAATTTTAAAATATAATAAAATTTTAATAAATTTAAATTTAATAGTTAAAATAATTAATATGCACTTAAAATTATTAAAATAATATTAAATATTATAATATAGTATTTTCAGATACATCTAACCAAACACTAGATTTGATTTCACAGAATTTTAAAATCCAAGTAATTCCAGCTATACAGTAATTAGAAATCCACTGAATTTTCAAACACAAAGGGGTGTGTTTAAAATTAAGCGAGTGAAAAGCAATTTGACTATTTCTTTGGGTCTGCACCGTAAGAAAATCATAATTTTATATAAATTCAAAAAAATAAATCATGCACACACATAAACCAATATTTGCTTTTATATTCATATGACAAAAAATCAATAAAAAAGGTAAAAACATTTTAGATTATTTTTCTATGGAAAGGCTAGATATACAAATATTGACGTATGTGAGGAATATAAATAATTATTAATTTCATCAAGGTTTTATAGAATTATACATTTTGTAGGGGTATATTTATGAAATTTCTCTTTTAATTTATTTTTCTTATTTTTCTTATTTTTCATATGCTATTAATCAATTAGTTGATTGATTAATTAATTAATTATTTTTGTGCTATTATTTGGAAGAGGGGATTATTAGGTTTGTATTGTAGTCAGTACATTGAGGAAATAATTGCAAGTAATTAGGTAAGTACAATAAATCCTCTCTTGGGCATCTTAAGCAAAATAAATAATTAATTAATATTAAAAATAATATCTAGTGATTGTTAGAAAATTCTTTTTTTTTCATTCTGTTATTGAAAAAAAAACCTCTCTATTTGGATATAGTAAAAATATCAAGCTTATTATTTCCTTGATTAATGAATTAATATGAAAATTAATTATGCTTACTGAATTAATCAAATTATTAGAGCTTGTCTGATTTGTTTCAAGATAAATTAATGCATATAGCATTGGAAATAAATGGAGTTAAAATAAAGATCACAAGATGAAATAGAAATATAGGCGTGTTTGTTTAGCTTCATTTGGGGGGAAGTAGCGGAAGTGGAGACTTCCGCGCCACTTCCGATCGTTTGTTTGGTTTTATTTGGGCCTGAAGTGGTTGACATGACACTTCAGTATTACCCCCACTTCCCCATCCCACTTCGGCCAAAAAAAGGCCGAAGTGGGGACTTCAGCCATTCCTCATGAAATAACTTTTTAATTTTTTTCATTAAAAATATATATATATACAAAAAATTAAAACTTAATCACAAAATTACAAATTTAATAACAAAATTGGACGAAATTTAGATAGCATAAAAAAAATAAAATTAAACACTCATTATCGAATTATTGAAACTTTCATCGCAAAGTTACAATTTTAATACACTATTTTGAATGAAATTTAGATCACACTAAAAAATAATATAAATAAGCAATCATTATTGAATAATTAAGATTTAATAACTAAATCCAAATTTTAGTTCTAATATGTTAACGAATTTTAGGTCACATTAAAAAAATAAATAAATAAACACTTATTTATATAATTAAAACTTATTAACATCACAAATTACAAAGGAGTAAGCATACCCCCTTCTGAAGTGGTAACCGTACACCCACTTCACCTCTTACCAAACACGATGAACTGCCAAAGTGGTGACTTCCAGATTTACCTTCAGCCAACCAAACACTGAAAGTGGTCACTGACATGACACTTCCAGCTACAACCAAACACACAGAAGTCCACACTTCCAACTGAACTTCACACTTCCACTAAAGTGGTCAGTTCCAGGAACTCACCACTTCAGATAATCACTTCCGAACCAAACAACAAGTCTCATCCAGAGCTCTTTCATAATAACTTGGATTTTCCTATTTGTTCAATTAATTATGTTTTTTATTATTAAATCAAAACAAAAATTATTATAAATTTATATAAAATATGTTTAAAACTTTGATTTAATAAAGATGGTTAAGAATAGCCACTCCCGGGGGTTTTGCCTGCATAGCAACGGGGATAATTTGTTATAAAGTCATGACAAATAGAAATTTTTACAAAGCATCTAGAAAAGGGTTCAGAAAATCAGAGTGCATAATTCTTCTACGAGGCTCCGATATAAGAACATCAACTTATCGACCCATCAGACATGCTTATTAAAATCATATCAAAGGCAAACATGTTATTTCTTGCAACCACAACAACAAAACAAACTAGTAAAAAAAAAACCATAAACAAGAAATTATAAATGGATATAATATATATATATATATATATATATATATATATATATAAGGGGGGTATTTTTGTTATTTCACATTTCGGGCGGGTTCAAATACAGGTTCGGGTCGCATATCAAGTTCCCCTACCCGTCATGCCCCCGCTTTATATTATTCGGGTTTTACCCGAACCCGACCCAAAACATGATCAAAGTGGGGTTTTCCATCTCAGTTTGGCTCTTTGCAGTAGGTTTCTTTCTTTGGTGACGTGGCATGCTGAGGTGGAAGGATGACCTTTGGACATGGAAAGCAGCATATGTGGCATAGTTGGGCGCTCCCAGTCAGCGCTGACGTGGACTTGCCGACCATCACGTGGGCAAAGTTTACCGGAAAACGGAGCAGTGACCTCCCGGAAGTTAAAAATCAAAGTCTGATGACTAAAAAGATACAAATCAAAATTCAGTACCCAAAGTGAAAAAGAGCCAAACTTCAGTACCCTACCCAAAAAATTACCCCTTACTTGGATGCATGCCTGAGAATATTGGGAGATAGTTAGGCAATTACATTAGTGCTTTTGAAGTTTATGATCAACAAAATGACATGGGTCTTCTATGGGCTTCGGTGTTGGGCCAATAATTTAATCTTTTTTTTTTCTTATAATGTTTTTTTTGTACTTATGTCAGCTAATATCATTTACTTCAAAGAAAAGTGAAGTGGTGAGAATACCCTCAACTGAATATATTATTTTTTAAACAGAAACATGTACTATTAAATAGAAAGTTAAGATACTAAATATCATAAAAATTATTAAATTAGAAAGTAACATACTAATTGAAACCATGTGTATTTTATATGTAAGCATGTAACAATAAATGACAAATATACTTATTAAGTAGGAAAATACATCTCGTAAATAAGGCAAAATTGAAAGTTTAGGCAAAATAAACTGACAAAATGAATTGCATGAACTAAAAATGAACTATCTGGGATATTCAAATGTCAAAAAGACTAATCGGGAAGTTTTAAAACCTTCATAGACTAAAAAATAATTTTCCCTATTTTATATTTAACATCCAATTATTTTAACAAAAAATTAGCATTGCATAATTAAAAAGAATCGCAAGCAAATGATCCCACATGCCTACGCTCACACATAATATTTGAAAAATTAAAAAGATACAAGTCATATAATAGAAAAAATAATATTTTTAGAAAAAACAATTTGTGAAAATTTATTCTTTCGCTCCTTAATATTTTGTAAATTGATTTATATAATTTTTCTTTTTCAACAAAGTCTATTGTTTAGCTAGCTAGTCTTTTTTACAAGTTATTATATATAATCTAAAAACAATTATAGTTTTATAAAAAAAATATATATTTATAAATTATTGTTGAGCAACTTGAACTTTCTATAAATTAGCATATATATTATTAAAAATTATATATTTAGAATTAAAAATTTTATGAATATCTATTATTTACCTTCTTTTCTTTTTATTTAGCATCTAAATAAGTTTTTGGTCCTCTCTAGAAAAAATTAGACCAACCCCTGTATACACATAGAAGGCTTTTTGTATCATTTTATTTTCAAAAAAAATAATTCACATTATTAATCTGAAAAATGAATCACTTTACCAAAGTTAAACATATTATTCTTTTGGGTTCATTTATATTATTCAAATTAAAGTGAAGAGAACTAATCCTCCAAGCACACAGATTACTTTATATCTTAAAAGTGGCAAGCAAAAGATACTCACAAGCATTACTAGGAACCACATAGATTTAATAAAATTATGTCAGACTATATATTGTAATTTATTGCATAAATAGTTTCTTGTATGTTTTTTTTTTAAACTATTCTATTAAAAATTAAGAGAATAATATTTGGGTACATATATAGTTAAGAATAAAAGGTTTGAGCTTATAAGTTAGTATTTTGATTGTTTGAGTCATTAACAAAACTATGTGATTAAAAAAAAATACATAGTAGTTTGGAGAGAAAATTCTCACTTGATACATTAACAATACTTAAATTATTTTTTTTTTATTTTATATTTAAATAATTAAATAATTAAATAATGTAATAAAAGATTAGTGGGATAATTTTGGATGATTGGTTTGAGGATAAAATATGTTAAGGTTATTATATACATTAATTATCCAATATAATATAACATTGATAAACAAGGTGACATTCTAATTATCTTTAAGATATATACACATGGTTGTAAACATACTGAGCTCGATAGAGATAAAACAGTTTAATATCATGTCTCAAAATTAGCTCAAAAAAACTTGCTCATGTTCAACATGATTTTGATTTTGAAAACCTAATACAAACTCGCGATTTAACTCAAAATTAAAATTGAACGGTTTTATTTTTGATGAATCAAACAAAACTAAAGTAAGTTTAATTCAAAATTAAAATTGTATTGATAAATTGATTTCTATTATTAAAGATAAACATTACAACTTTATAATATTTCAATATAATATACTATATAGTATAGATATATTTTTATATTTTGAGCTATCAAGTTAAGCTCGATGGAGCCTAGTTTATTTTGGAAAAAAAATAATAATATTTTTTTTTTAAAAAAAAAAGACTCAAGGTGCTCATGAATAGCTTGATCAATTCACAACCATAATTATACGCTTCGAGCTTATCCGAAAATTGCACTTATAATTTATTGAAAAAAAAGAAAAAAAGAATTCCTTCCAAGAAATTAATGCATAGGAATAAGAATAAAGGTGGCAGTGGAACAAAGCGGCCAAGAAAACTTTAGTGACAATGCATGGCAAATACATGGGCCATAAAGTAAAGATTCTTGATAGCCTACCTCAAGTAAGGAATATGTCCACATTGAAACCATTTTAATTCTAGAAGTTAAGGTTTGCTCTACTCTACTTCCTCATATATTCTTCTTAATCACAAAAAAAAAAAAATAAAAAAAAATAAAGAAGGAAGTAGAAATCTTTGAAGAAGCATAGCATACAACAAACAACACACAAACATGAGGCTCAAGTACTCTCAAGGCATTTATTCCTCCAACTATGGCATGAGCAAGGAGGAATTCAAGAACTGGCTCAAATCATTGGATAGCAATAGAGACGGTAAACTCGAAAGTAAAGATCTTCATCTCGCTCTTAGAGACATGCTTGTACTCAATTTCGCTTGGTGGAAAGCGAGACGAGCAATGAAAGCGGCCGATCTAAATGGTAATGGATATATCGATATCGATAATCAGAGAGAAGTCGAGGCATTGATGAATTATGCATGCAATAAATGGGGAATTATTATCAATGATATCTAGGAAGAAGAAGATGATGATGAAGAAGGTGAAGGTTGTGGAAATATGTTGGTTATTTAGTAGAGCAATGAGCAAACACTAGTAGGTTTAATTTGTTATCTATTGTTGTTCTTACTTACATGTAGCATGCTCTAATATGTTCCATGTTGTGTGTGCTTGTTTGTTTGCTTATATTTATGGTGCATGTTTTATTAATAAGGGATCAAGTCTTTCATTTATATATATATATATATATATATATATATATATGCATGTGTGTTTTATGAAACAACTATGAGGTTTTACTTAATTATTAATTTGTATGTGTGGGTGATGGAATTTATATTATCTAACTTTAGATTGGTGTTTTTTTTTTAAGTTTCATAAATTAGAAAATATATTTGTTTTTATGTATGTATGAAAAAAAAATAGATGAAGAGATTTATGTTGTATAAACTTCGGGCTTGTTTATCGGCTAAAATCTTAATTTTTCTTTCCATTAAATATAAAAAGTTTTTTGAAAACATGTATGGAAAATTAATGCTTAGAATTTGTTTTTTAAAAAATGGCATTTTTTATGGTGAAGATTTTAACTAATATGATTTATTTGAAATATAGATTAGTATTTATTATTTTAAAATTAATACATATTTTTTTATAATTAACCTTTCATCAAACTTTATATATTGAAAAATATATTTTTTGCATGTATAAAAATAATTTATAGATGAAGAGATTGTGTGCTAGAAACATAATTATTTACAAGTGGCTTTATTTTAAAATTAATTAATAGATTAATTTTGACAAAAATTAAATGTTTTTATGCAACACAAAAAACTATATATAACTTTGGCTATATATATAACACAAATGTATCCTCCCCAAATCACATATGTTGAGGGGCTCATAAGGTAAAAATTATTATTCTAATTAATAATTGTTATTTAATAGCGAATTTGGCTATTTTTCATGGGGTTGAAAGGTAAAAAGGTCTATATTTATATATACACACACACACAAATAACTTTCATGGGTTGATCAGAGCATAGGTTTAGGTTGTTTGAAGAAATGATTTTAAATTTAATTTTTTGTGCATTAAAAAAACATAAGATTTACCATTTTATAGAACTCCGATTATTTTGCCTCGGAAAACCAGTGGCAAATATCTAGGAACGTTCCTAGATTTTAAATATAGGAATGTTATAATTAGCTATTGAATTTACATCAATCAGTTACAATTCATTTTGATAAACAAATACAAACAGTACTAAACAGTGTAAAATAGTAAAAATATGTACAATACTTTATACAATATTTATATAAATAATAGCTATTTAATAATAATGTAATGATATATATATAATAAATGAAAGTAATCTATATAGATAAAACAATAAATAATAAATGAAAGTTGGTAACAATTTTATTGTTTTTCTTTATGCTTGGAAACAATAAATATCTTCTATATATATGTATATATATTACAAAATTATATAATATATGATATATCTAACAAATTAAACATTACATTATTCATATATTGTTATTTCAATTAATGGAAAAGTTGTCTTTATGAGGATCCATGAATGTCTATCTTTGTTTAGCAACTAGCAAGGACTGAGACAAAATTATCAAATGATCCCGGAGCTCAAACATACTCATAATATGAATAATATTCAATTATGTATATATAATTATTATTATTATATAGTTGGATTATGCGTATAATACTTATCAAAATATTTTGTATTTTATAATGATTATAAATAATTTATTAAAAGAGCCCTTTGTAAAATGTATTCATTTAAAAGGTGTTCATAAAAGAATGTTTAGAAAAAATTTATTATATATATTTCACCTCCTAATAAGGACTTATATGAAATTTTCTCAAGTAAAATTTTATATATATAATCCTTATTAAGAGGTGGAATTTAAATTATTTGGCATTTCATAACTCTCAATTATTCCAATCCCCCAATATTTGAATAGATAACATGATTCTCAATTTGATTCAATTATGAAAGAACATATTTTCAAAGTATGATATAATTAAAATAAAGTTGATAATTAATTAATATGTTGCAATCTTTAACATGGTAACCATTGGACTGAATTAAAAACAAAAGTACACTTTAAAATATTAATTCGTTTGATAAAGAAAAAAAGTCTTTCTTGAAAAAACTATTATCATATGCACATAAATCTTTCTTTCACTTTTAATCATTATTATAAAATTTAAAAAATTAAAATCATCAAAACCTCTTCAATTAATCCTTAAACATTGTAAATCTTCTTTTCCTTCCTTGTATTTATTTATTTATGCTGATTTCACCTTAAGAATTTAAACATACAACCATTAATTTCACTTTAAATAACAACATATTAATATTTGAATTAATCAAAATAATAAAGCAAATCTTTAATTTCAAAGTTGCAAACAAACAAATTAATCATCAACCAAAATACAAAATCATTAAAATTCATATATTCACTTCTCATGCCAACAAATACCAAAGATATATAAACAAATATAAATATAAACACACACACACATATGAATATATATATATGATAAATAGAAGAGTAGAAGGAAATGGAAATATGGATGAAATTATATATATATAGTATTAATCATATATCTTCATGTTAAGATGTTGCACTGCATATAGAACCAACTTGCTAATCTCCTCCTTATCAATTAAACCATTTCTATTAACATCAGAGCTCTTGATTGCTTGCCTTGCCTTCCACCATGCAAGCCATGCATGCAAGCTCTCCAATGCATGGTTAAGCTCTTCCCGGCTAATCTTTCCGTCGTGGTTTCCGTCGAACTGCTTCAGCCACTTCTTGAACTCGTCGACGCTCATCTCTTGTTGTGGAAGAACTACACAACGCATGAAAGCCATGCTTGATCTTCTTCTTCTTCTTCTTCTTCTTCTTCTTCTTTCTTAATTTGTGTTTATGCACCACCACCTTTTCTCTCTCTTAGGGCACGTATTTGCCCTAATTCTTCTTGTGTGGCTTATGATTTAATTTCTCAAACCATTTCTTGTGCTTAAAATGAGGGGAAAATTACATGGATTTTGATTTTTCCAAGCAAGTGGTAATCATATATGGTTTGGTGGGTTTTTGTTTGACTAACTTGTATTTTTTTGGTTTATCAATAATGCATGCATGCATGCATGCATGATGGACTAACTTAAACATGTAATTAATGTATCATACCATGCCTCATGATTTTTTTTTAAATATGAAATATATATAAATATTATGTTGAATCTCATAATAATAATTATTTTAGAGCTGATTTGAACTTGCAAGAAAAAGAATGCATGATTTTGAAGGTGGAGAAGGCATGAAAGGAATAAAAAAAAAGTTTGTGGAGTGACGGTGAAAAGAGAAGTATGAGGTATGAGAATTGGATTCTTTGCTTATGTTGATTAAATGGTTGATTAATTATTTGTTTGGCAAATTTTAAGAAGAAAAAGTCTTAAAGTAATGGATCGAATTCAATGAAAGTCTTATTTTCAAACTGGACTTAATTTTAGAGAATTCTTTTGGGAAAAGAAATAATTAAACTTTTTTTATAGCTTTGATTTTAACTTTTTTTTTAATGTTTATACACTGGATTTGGATTCGATTTTTATTTTGTTAAGGTAATATATTGGATTTTTAGCAGAGGAGCGCACTAGTAACTCAATAAATAAAAGATTTATAGTTCAAATAAATAATTTATTTTCACTCGTGTTTTTGCTTGATTAAACATGCATGACACGTGAAATGATTATAATTTATTTTTAGACAACCACTTTTTAAGGCAATGAAAGTCCACCAAATACAAAAATCAAATCGAGCTATTAAATTTTTTTTGTTATACAATTATGGAAAGAAGAGATATAACTCTTTTCACATGGACCTGTAAACGAGACTCATTTAAACAGTTTTCAATTTAGCTCATGGGGCATACATAAGTTGAGATATTAACTCTTCATCTGTACGTTCCTTATGTGATTTGTTCACTTTATTAAATAGTTGGAAAGAAGAGTTAAGTATCTTCTTTTTAAATTGAAAACTTATTTATATTAAAAAATATATACTATTTGAAGATAATATATTTGATATATTAATATTAACCGATAGAATATATTAGTGCGATTATCCATAATCCTATTATATTAATTAATTATAAATTATAATGGTTACCTTTGTGTAACCCCAAGTGGCCATTTTGAACCGAAACCGTAGAACCGAACCGTTAAAAACCAACTGAAACCGGCAAAACTGTAACCGTCAAAAAACCGGAACATGAACCTTCATACAAGGTTCGGTTCCGGTTCCAAAATTTGAAAACCGTGGAACCGGCGGTTCAACCGGAGGTTCCAACAAAAGGTTCAAAATGGAGGTTCAAACAGCTGGTTCCAGTTAAATCAATATATATATATATATATATTATAAATAATGTAATGAATGATTAGGTTTTTATTTTGTTAATATTATTAATAATTTATTAATTAAGTAATTACATGTTTAAAGATATTTTAAATAAATAATTAAATATATTAACCAAATTGATTATTGATTAGGTACATTTGATTAGCCGATTAGGTTAATTCGTGATATTCATCCGATTTATATGTATTGTGACATACCAAAAGATAAATTATAATAAATATTGTTTTGAATTATTAATACTTTTATTTTTTTAATAAAATATTATATTAAATTAATTATTGTATTTTTGTGTTCATTTAATTTGAAATATTGAATTATTTCGTTAAAAAAATCCTGAATCGTTTGAACCGCCAAACCGGAACCATTGAACCGAACCGCCCAAAACCTTGCCTAGGCGGTTCGGTTCCGGTTCAAGATTTTTTTGAATCGAAACCGACGGTTCAGGAACCGGAACAGGCGGTTCCTGACATGTCGGCCCGGCCTAAGGTTATTAACCCCCACTTTAATTTTTTTTTACTATTTTTATTATTTTTAATTTTTTACATGATTATAGTTATTATCTCAAAATAATGTTATCCTAATTACGGTAATTTGCAATTTAATTTTGTGAAATAGAAGATATTTCTTATTTAAATTTAATTATAAAAAATATTTTTAAAAACGATAAATTGGTCAATTTACATTATATTCCCTCTCACTCCTCCATCTAACCAAACAAAAAATTTGGATTACCCCTCTTCATCCCTCCAATAAATCAATCATAATATTTTTACAGACATTCCATCCTTCTCTTCTCCTCACTCCCCTTCCTCTAACTCCCATTTTGAACCAAACAAGGGGTTGATGTCAATAGATCAAAAAGTCGTTAGCACAACACACTAATTTTTTTCATGAAATGTGGACAAACCACGTTAAGAATGTACCTAGAAGAGGAGTTAATCAATTAACACACATGTGCCATCATTTTACGTGAGTTGAGATTCAAACTCGTTTCTTCTGTAAAGATAAGAACATTATACACAGAAAAAAAAACCCATTGCTAATAGATCAAGAGATTATTGGCATGGCACTATTTTGTGTTTTTTTCAAAATGTGAACAAGCCATAGCAAGGATGTGCATAAACGTTAAGTTAATCTCTCAACACACATGTACTCTCATCTCTGTATGAATTAAAATTTTGAACCCGTTTTTTCATCAATAATAGAAATTTCCTTAGTAGAGGACCCGGTGTAACGAGAATCAAACACCGATGTTATATATATTTAGAAAAACGAAAAGACCACGTTTAAGGTGTTACAAAGACCGAAATTTGAATGGAGCCAACTTATGAACAATACCCAAACTCAGAGATCAGAGAATAATTAATCTTTAAGTAGTCTAGAGAACTTTGACAATTAAAGCAAGTGGATTATCCAACATGTTCAACATGCTTAACATGGCCCAATCATTTCAAACTTATTCCATTGATCAAATGTTAGGTCAAGTTGAGAGGACTAATTAGTCAAACTAAGACCACTTACGAACCCTGTGCTCTATTTCAACTGAAAGTTAAAAAAAAATATTTACTATTTAATGATGAAATCATTGATTCTAAAAAAGTCTGATTGATATCTTTGAAAAATGAATTAATCTAACAAGAATAAAGCAAGTGTGTGTGTGTGTGTGTGTCTATATATATATATGGTTGGCATTAAACATAGGAATATATTCTCTTGCAGCAACACCATCCTTATTCAAAAGCTATGATCTCTTCTGTGGAATCAGATTCTTCAAGCTAATGTTATGTAAACCCTTCCACCACCAAACCACAAACTTTAAAGATAAGAAGGGAATAAAGCAAAGTTATAAAAAAATAATAAATAATAAAAACAAAAATACATATATCCCCTTTAAGTCATTGTATTTGCATGTAATTAACTCGGTGATCTTTATTTTCTTGTTATCATTTACCATTCCAAGCACAATATAATATATATACGTTGCTTGTCCTTTTTAGAACAAATGCTCTTAATTATTGGGGATTTTGTTTTGTTTTTTTTTTAATTTTTTGGGGGTACTTTATTTATTTATTTTATAAACAGAACATATTTATGTACTTATATGAACATGACTAGTTCAAATTTGATTCAATTAGCATATTATTAATCATGTACTGTACTATGCACTTTAACTTTAACTAATTTGTATTGCTTTCTTAGTATTACTTTGACACGTCTTAATGCAAAACATGACCAAAAGGAAAGTTTGGCTAGGGCTGGTAAAAGGAGATCTTATCTTTTGGGTCAAAAAGCTATAATTAAAAGATATATATAGAAGATTTCATGCCAATATATCATAAATAAAAATAATAGAAGTATATATGATCGATTACACTTTCTAAATTTGTATTAACCTTTATGTATAGTTTTTTTAAATATTTACCATTGATAGTTAAACACTATAATCACACCAAGCATATATATATATATATATATATAGACTCAAAAAGTAAAATTTCATTGTCATTGTGTTTATATTTTGATTATTCTTCTCTGATCCCTTGTCAGTCCGGTATATTGCTTGATTAAGATAAAAAGTATAACAAATCAAATTCCTATTGTAAACATATTCCTTACCATAAAATCCAATAAAGATTTCATTGAGTTAAAAAATGGTGATGCTTGAGATTAGAGAACACAATAACCAAGAGAACAGAAGCAAACAATATATATATATATATAGTGATGCCTGAGATTGATGTGTATATAAGTATGAACCTATTAGTTCTTGAACTGCATTCCTTGCAGTGCTTCACATAATAAAAGACATATATTCAAGAGAAGATTACTATATAGTTCCATTATTATTATTATTATTTTGCAGAGAGCTGTAAAATGGCCATCAGGGGAGCCACAAGGTCTGTGCATTCAGACATGAGTGTAGAGGAATTCAAGGAATGGCTAAGCAAGTTTGACACTGATGGAGATGGAAGGATCAGCAAAGCCGAGCTAAAAAAGGCGATAAAGAGTGTTCGAGGCCGGTTTAGCTCATGGAAAAGCCGACAAGGACTTCGTTTAGCAGACGCTGATGGCGATGGATTCATTGATGAGAATGAGATTGAAAATCTTGTTGAGTTTGCTAGGCAGAACATGGGGTTGAAAATTTCAGTTTATTAGTAGTAATTCTCTATATATGATACTGTTTTTGCTGTTGTTGTTTTCAGGCTTGTGGTTATAATTGATGCAAATTATAAAGGTGGCAGAAATGCATGAATGCATGCATGAAGTTATCTGATTTGCATGGCTTGTAATATGTATCTGATTGTGGGGTTTGGTGTGAATGAATCATGTATGATCTGATTTGTGTTTTAATTGAGTTTTGAGTTTTCCATCTTCATTTTAATCAGAAATTAATACATGCATGCAGTTATATGTTTCACTTTTAAGTGAATGATTTGCAGAAGTAGATAAGTGGATGCATGCAATATGATCTAATTATTCATGTTTTAATCTTTTTTTCTTTTCTTCCAATTCCATGTGAATCTTCTGTTATAAATGAAAGATCAGCAAAAATATATACATGCATGCGGTTTCATGATTTCTGAAATTTTTTCAGCTTTTTATTATTTGGTTTTATATTTTTATATTTAATTGAGTGTTTTCTTTTTCATGTTATATGGATGAAAGGCTCAGGAATATACAAGCTTGTTAATTGCATGCTTAGCCCCTCAAAGTATATATTTCTATATTGTACTATTTGCTCTTCAAACATTAAAACTTAATTACATATGCCTGTATTTGATCGATATGATGTACTGATGATATATATATATATATGAAAAAATGGATAATCGAATCGATGAGTATATTGGTCAAAATTTATTTTTATGTGTTTATTTTTTGCATGTTTGTGCACTTATTTTAACTTGTGTACAAGAGCAAAGCCAGAAATTACAAAGAAAAAGATTGAACTGTAAATTAAAAAAATTAATTAATAAAAATTTTATTAATTAAAAATTCAAAATAAAACATCATAATGAATAATATAGAAATGTATAATTAAGTATATTATTACTGCTAATACCCGCATTCCCACAATGATTCCGAATTGTAGGTGTTAATTAAGTTCAACGAAATATAAAAAACGTGTTATATAAACAAGATCACATGAGGTTCATATGTGCATCACGTTTAATTAAGAAACAAATTTTTGATATTATAAAAAACGTGTTCCAAAAATATTTTTCTTTTGTATATTTATAATTAATCTTAGATATGGTAACACCTAAATAGGGAGCTTAGATTTCATAAACAAATCAGATATAATTTTTCAAATAAATTTATTTGATGATTAATTTATTAAAAATTATTTAACATCAATACTACACATATAACATTATTTAAAAAAAATATAAATTTAAAGTTAATTGCATTTTTAATTATTATTAATTAAATATTTGTCAACTCCAAATAACAATTGTCATCCAAGACGAAAAGGGCAAAATAATTTCCATATTATTAAAAATAATAAAGACAAGAATTTAAAAAGTAAATCACATCAAACAAGAAGAGGATAAAAATGGAATTTGATATCATGGGAGTGGCTTTTCTGTAAATAAAGTTCATTTTCTTTGGCGCCAAATTGTTTCCACATTATTTACGAAGAAACCCTTCGAAATCCAAAAGCTCAGCACGAGAGATGGCGTCCAGAGAAGAGGAATCCGATTGTGAGGATGAGCTCTCCTCCGATTCCGATCTGATTGTTGGAGGAGATGAGGACTACGACGGCGAAGATGATGGAGATGAGGACCATGCCGATCCTGAAGCCTCCGGAGAGTCGCCCTTGTCCCAAGAAGAGCTCAAATCCAAGAACGTTGCCGATCTCGTGAGGTGAGCTTTCGTTTCCATTTCAAATGGAGCATATTAGATGGTCTTCTACTTTTGATTGTTTATCGGTGTCTTAACTTGCTTGATTTCTTAAGTAGACCATGTTGTTTGCTGAATGCTATGCCCTAATTTATGTTGATCAGTAATTGTTGTTTGCCCTAATTTCTAGTTTTTCATGGCTCTAGGGTCGAATTCGATATGATTTCTCCACTAGATATTAGCTCAATTGTCTTTTTTTCATAGTAATTTTGAAATTGTTTGTTGTACAATTTGGCTAGATTTTTCTTTCCCTCGTGTTCTTAATTTTGTTATTTACTTACACTTTCTGTTAAAATTGAATCCATATTTAAAGAAAAGACAGCATCTTGCAAATCAAACGCCTGAAGTTGGAGGTTGAGTCGTTACATCTATTTCCCTAGACATTAAAGCTAGAAATCATTATGCTTGAATTCTATTCTTATAGTTTTTTCGTCTATGAGGGTCCAATTGTTGAGTATTATTCTGCTAACATAGAAGAACTGTAACTTTATGGTGCTTCTTCACTAATGATTGACAGAGGCAACCTTGTTGTAAGGAGGCAGCCACTGATACCCCGAGTTCTCTCAGTATCTGATGGAGCTGCAGTTGCTAGAAAACCATTTAAACCTCCTTGTTCAAAGAGATACAGTGATCATAATGAGGAACTTGCTCGCCGTCTTTCTGTGCGTAAGAGGTTTGTTCCATGGGGTTCTGCAAGGCCAGTGTTGATTGCAGTAGATACCATTGTGAATATCCCAAAGGTTATTGAGAATGATATTCCAGAAACAAAGCCATCTTTGCCCCCTGGGATTGAGCCTTTGATTTTATGGGAATCTGAAGAACCCAATGAGGAAAATGACCAGTTGACTCGGATTGAGGTTGACCCCTTGCTTGTTTGCTATCTTCGGCCTCATCAAAGGTACCATTATTGTCATTTTGGTCCCATCTTTTCGATCTTTTTATCTAATTGCTGCTCATCAATCCATTATTTAATAAATTCCTCTTGCTTGTCCATAAGATCTTCCATGAGCTGTAGAGCACATAAACACACAGTTCAGTCTTTCTCTTTTCCTTTGTCAAATAAATAAACAATTATCTGGCAAACTGAATTGTGGCACTGTAAGAGCCTCACTTTCATTTGAATATTGGTAGGAGCTTGCCCCATTGCAAAATTAACCTTTTAAGCTTATTATGTCATGCTTAAGCTGGGAACATCAGAATAATTTCTTAATACAAATGACTAAGAAATATCACACAGAGGTTATACCCTAGAATAACTTTTGATGGTTGTTTGCATCTCTGCTACCCAGGAAAAAGTGATCAGATGTGTGTTTCCTGGAAGATACATGATACATTGCTAGGTGTATTCTTCTTTGTCTCCTCAAAAATTGATACCATTACCACTATTGATCATTTTGATTTCTAATGCAGAGAAGGTGTTCAGTTCATGTTTGAATGTGTTTCTGGGCTATCTAGTGCTGAAGGTATTTCTGGATGCATTCTTGCAGATGATATGGGGTAATTATAACCTTTCATATTTTTGCATTTTGATTCAAATCTATTTACTATACTATGTATTTTCTGCAAAATATTAAATATCTGTTTTTATGCTCACATCACTTGTCCTTTTTTTTTGGCAGATTGGGGAAAACTCTACAATCAATTACTCTTCTTTATACTCTTCTATGTCAGGGTTTTGATGGTAAGCCAATGGTTAATAGAGCTTTAATTGTCACTCCCACAAGCCTTGTTAGTAATTGGGAATCAGAGATCCATAAGTGGGTTGGAGGAAGAATTCAGTTGCTATCTCTGTGTGAAAGTACTAGGGCAGATGTTGTATCTGGAATTGACAATTTTTTAAGGCCTTACAGTCCTTTTCAGGTTATTTTAGATCTCTAATTAATTCTCTATCTGGCCAAATCAACTGGTGTTCTGCTTTAAGAAAATAGGATTTCTAATACATGCATCTTTTTAGGTCCTTATCATTTCATACGAGACATTCCGAATGCACTCTTCAAAATTTGTAAAATGTGGTTCTTGTGATCTTCTAATTTGTGATGAGGCACACAGGCTGAAAAATGATCAGACACGGACAAACCAGGTATCCACCCACAGAAATTTATTATCAGAAAATTGGCTGATTGTTTATGACTAGTCAGTATCTTTGTGTGTTTTTATATTTTGTGGGGATATGGCATTTCTTCAAAAGTAATGATTGGTGTCATATAAATAATCTTTGCAATTTTTTTCTATCTTTTATTTTGTGGAGAAAAGTAGATAACCACTGTTCCACTTGAACTAAAAAGCAAGCTATGAAGTACAGCACATTTCAATCACATCTCCAACAAATAATATTATCTCAGCTTTCAATCAAATTCTGTTTGACCTTTAAAATGATTTTGTGATTGTTGATATTCCACAAGCATGTCTATGTAACAGGCACTAGCTGCTCTTCCATGTAGCCGGCGCATCTTGTTGTCTGGAACACCCATGCAGGTGAGTTCTTTGGCTTGTTTCTTCCTAGTTTCACAGAAAATTTTCTATTTGTGTTTCTAATTGTTCATTTTCTCCAGAATGATTTGGAGGAATTTTTTGCCATGGTGAATTTCACAAATCCTGGGATTTTGGGGGATGTGTCATATTTTCGCCGATACTATGAGGTGACCTAATTGATCTATATTCAAGGCATTAGCAATTATATGAAAAAAAAATCCTTTCAACAACTTGACTATTTGTGCATTATGAATTTTTCATTATTTTGCACTTTATGATTTTCCTGCACTCATGAATCCATCAGAAATTGATTATCCCACTTATATCTTGCATTTTGAAGCTTGGTATTCTTGATGGCTATGGACTCATGGGTTTATTCTGTACCTGAATCTAAATGTCTGAAATTTTCAACTTTGTACTAATTTACTTCTGCTTGCATTTGCAGAAGTATCTAGCAGTTTCTTCAATTTCTAGTTAATTCATGCAATTAAGTTTTTACTTTTATTGTCATTGCTAATTCACCACCATCATCAGTATTGCTGTGACTAGCATCAAACCATCAATACCCTTGATTCTGACCATAAAGCTTTAGCCGTGCCTCATCTTCATTTATTTTATTTTATTTTGTTGTTGTTACTGTTAATACAGGGACCCACCACCCTAACTTCTCCATAACTGCAGTTAGAGGGAAGGTTTGGTAAGAGTATATAAGGCTAGAGGGACTCAGTCCCGCAGGCGATGTGGGACTATGGACATGTATTAACCACTGCGTCCCTAACATGCCCCCTAGGCCCACAGCGGATGTGGGACCCAAGGTTCTAGCCACAGTACAGTCCTAGATACCTAAGCTCTGATACTATGTTAATACAGGGACCCACCACCCTAACTTCTCCATAACTGCAGTTAGAGGGAAGGTTTGGTAAGGGTATATAAAGCTAGAGGGACTCAGTCCCGCAAGCGATGTGGGACTATGGACCTGTGTTAACCACTGTGTCCCTAACAGTTACACCACTTTAAAGTATGACAATTAAGTTCGACCTGTTGGAAGAGGTTGCTATTGATAGAGAACATGATAGATAGATCTCAGATTGTTTACATAACATGAATGGTTGAAGGTTACATATAGAAAGAAATGATATGATATACGTACATATATGTACAAATATATATGTATAGCGTATGAGTATATGTATATACATCTAACACCCCCCCTTCAAACTCAAGGCGGATCATATGTCTTGAGTTTGGATAATATGAAACGGTGCTGATCACGTGTCTGTGCCTTGGTAAAGAAGTCTGCCACCTGGATTTCTGTGGGGAGATAGTGAAGGGACACTGCTTGTGCACGTACATGGCATTGAGTGAAGTGGGCATCCACACCAATATGTTTGGTTAACTCATGCTTAACCGGATCTGTAGCAATCTGAAGAGCCCCAGTACTATCACAATGAAGAGGAGTGGAAGAAGAAATCGATACCCCAAAATCTTGTAGAATCGACCGAAGCCAGAGTATCTCATGAACAGTGGAAGCTAGAGCACGAACTTCAGCCTCAGTACTGGACTTGGCAACAGGATGTTGTTTCTTGGTCTTCCAAACAATGAGAGAGGACCCAAGAAAAATACAATAACCAGTGACAGAAACTCGATCATTAGGAGAACTAGCCCAGGTAGCATCAGAATAAGCTTGTAGCTGGAGAGTGGAGTGTTGAGGATAGAACAGACCACGAGAAGCAGTACCACGAAGATAACGCAACACCCGTAGAAGGTGAGCATAGTAAACCGAAGTCGGAGCTACTACAAACTGACTGAGAATATGAACAACATGGGAAATATCAGGATGAGTGACAGACAAGTAGACCAAACTGCCCACAAGATGGCGATAGCGAGAAGGATCTAATAAGGGGATCCCATCAGTAGCACGGAGCTGCAAATGGAGCTCCATCGGCGTGGCAGCAGTACGGGTATCAGTCAAACCTGAACGAGCAAGAAGATCAAGAGTGTAACGCTGCTGAGAGAGCCGGTAGCCATCAGAGTGAGAAGTGATCTCGATGCCTAAGAAGTAGCGAAGCTGACCCAAATCAGTCATCAGAAAAGTCTTACACAACTTCTGCTTCACAAATGCAATGTGAGCAGAGTTATCATCAGTAAGAATCATATCATCCACATATAGAAGAAGAATTGTTCGACCCTGAGATGAAGAATGAACAAAGACTGCTGGATCATGTATACTACCAGTGAAGCCAGCAACCTCAACTACGGTGTGGAAACGCTCAAACCAGGCCCGTGGAGCCTGTTTGAGACCATAAAGAGCACAACGAAGACGGCAAGCCATTCCGGGAGGAACTCGAAGACCAGGGGGAGGAGTTATGTAAACTTCCTTCTTCAAATCTCTGTGAAGAAACGCGTTCTTCACATCAAGTTGATGAAGGACCCATCCACGAACAGCAGCAACAGCAACTAAGGTACGCACAGTATGCATGTGAGCCACAGGAGCAAAAGTCTCCTCACAATCACGACCATACTCCTGCTGAAAACCACGAGTGACTAGACGCGCTTTATAGCGCTTGAGACCCGTCAGAGCGGGTTTTAACCCGGTATATCCAACGGCAGGTGATGGGAACAGCATGGGAGGGAAGAGGAACTAGATCCCATGTATGAGTTCGAGATAAAGCATCAAGCTCTTCGGCCATGGCATTCTGCTACTCAGGCAATTGAACTGCTTCTCTGTAGGTACCTGGCTCAAAGACATCTGAAACACTGGTGCTAACAGAAGCATAACGATGAGGAGGATGTAAAGTGGAGGGATCACGTAGAGAGTAAGAGTAGGAGGATAACTCAGGTGGTGGATCAATAGTGGGAGATGTGTCAGAGGAGACCGGTCGAGATGAAGGAGCTGTGGGTTCCCAACGATGATAAATAAAACGTATAGGGGGGTAAGCAAGAGGAAGAGAGGAAGAAGGGGAGGATACTACAGGAGACTCAATAGATAAAGGAGGAGAAGAATGAGAGAGAAGTTCAGGAGAAGGGTCAAGAGTGGGAGGAGAAGATATTGAGGGAGGATCCAGACTGGAAGGTGTGGGAAAAAGAAAGGACAGGAACTGAGGGAGAAGTAGGGGAAGTGGAAGAGGGAGAGGCATAGAAGGGAGTGGACTCATCAAAAGTGACATCACGAGAAATACGAATACGTTGAGTAACGGGATCATAGCAACGATAACCTTTATGCTCAAGACTATACCCAAGAAAAACACACGAAACGGACTGGGCAGTGAGTTTGGTTTGTTCCCGAGGTGAGAGTAGAACAAAACAACGACAGTCAAAGGCACGTAGATGGTCATAGCGGGGATGGGTCCCATGGAGACACTCACCTGGGCTACGACCATGGAGATGAGATGAGGGTTGTAGGTTGATAAGATAAATAGCAGTGCTGACAACATCAGCCCAGTGGGGGAAGAAAAGCACCAAGAAGAAGAGCACGCTCCGTCTCTAAGATATGACGGTGTTTACGCTCAGCAACTCCATTGTGGGGATGAGCTCCAGGGCAGGATAATTGAGGTAAGGTGCCTTCAGAAGATAAGAAGGCACGAAAGGCTTGAGAAGTATGCTCACCACCAGAGTCTGACCTAAAAGTCTTGATAGGGGAAGAAAATTGTGTGTATCATAGCAGTAAAAGAGCGATAAATAGATAATAACTGACTACGATGATGCATGAAATAAAGCCAAGTGAAGCGGGTGTAGTCATCAATAAAAATAACATAATAACGATTATCTCCTTTAGAAACAAAAGGAGCAGGACCCCATACATCAGAATGTATGAGCTCAAAGAGAGCAGTAGTCTAAGACACACTAAGAGGATAAGGACGTTGTAGCTGCTTGCCAAGCTTACAGCCAAAACAGACAACATCAGAAGGAGGGGAGACAGATCCTAAGACACCATGAAGAACAAGAGAGGACATACGAGAGGGAGACAAGTGACCAAGACGATGATGCTATAGATGATGAGACAGAACAACAGCATGACAGTGAGGGATAGGTGTACCTAGAGATGAAAGACGAAGGGAATCCAACACATAAACTCCATTATGACGACGAACAGTTCCAATCACCTTCCCACTGTGATCCTACACACGGCAAGAGGTACTGTCAAAAATAACTTGGCAACCATAATCAATAAGTTGGCTAACAGACATAAGGTTCATAGATAAGGAAGGAACATGAGAGACAGAAGGAACAGAGAAAGCACTCGATGAGAGATGGCCAGTAGAGGAGACAGGAAGGAGTGAACCATCAGCAATGCGAATATGTGAGACAAGAGGTGATGAATTAGAATGGTGAAGATAAGTAGCACAGGGGTCATGTGGAGATAAGCACCAGAGTCAAGAAGCCAAAGAGGACATAAACTACCTGAAACAGATGGAGAGACCTGAGTCGAAATCGCATGGCCAGTAGAGGAGTCTGCCAAATGGGACTGCTGAAATTGGCGGAACATGGCTATTAAATGCTGATCCGCAGGAGATAACGAAGCAGGAGAGTCGGGTATAGTGTACGGCGTAAAAAATGAAGTTGTTGGAGAAGTAATATGAGGAACAACGCACTGAAGTCAATGCTGCTTTTTCCAACAATTACGCTGAAAGTGGCCGAGTATGCCACAGTAGTGACACATGACGTTCTGCTTCAATAGGGGGGAGATCGAAAGGGAACAGAGGGAGTAAGACGAGTAGCATCAAGCACTTCATGTGATGGGTGGGGATTCCGGTGTGGAATATCTGGTAACGCGCCACTAAAAGTATACATAGTTTTTTTTTTTTTTTTTGTCTTCTTCTTTTTGTTTTTTTTTTATAATAATAATAATAATAATAATAATATGAAAAGCTAGGTAGCTGGCATGAGCATTTAAAAATAAAAAATCAAAGGTGATTATGATGGATGAGGTTTGTCGGGTGGGAACTTACACCAAGTGGGGAGAGTCACGGATTCTTGGCATGGCTTCCAAAGTTCACCGGAGTTCACGGTCAGCAGCGGCACGACAACTTGTGATGGCGCTCTACGGATAGTAACAACGGCAACACTTCAACAGTGCGCGAGGGCAATAAAAGCTTGCTGTCGTAGGAGCAGAAGATGATGAGGGAGACCGGCGAAGTGTTTGGCGGTGGCAGCACGAGGAAGGGAGAAAGATAGGCTGCCGGAGAGGTGTTCAGTGGCGGCAGCAGCAAGAGAGAGGGATAGTGAGCCGGAGTGGTGTTCAGGGCTGCCGGATAGTGAGCTGCTGGTCGGGTTGACGGAGGTCTGCCGGGGAGAAAACCGGAGGAATCTTAGATTGCTTACATGATAGAGAACATGATAGATAGATAGATCTCATATTGCTTACATAACATGAATGGTTGAAGGTTACATATAGAAAGAAATGATACGATATACGTACATATATGTACAAATATATATGTATAGCGTATGAGTATATGTATATACATCTAACAGCTATATGGTAGTCCCTCATTAATTATGCATTTGCCGAATGGGAAGAATGAAATGCATGATGCTGGAAAAGGAAATTATCCCTGGGCTAAGAGGTAATTAAGAAACAATGCACCGTGTAGAATTTTACAGATTGTTGGGATCTAAGCACTAACCGCAAACTAGTGCATGTCATTGAACAGCTCAAGAATTGCTGCCTAGTTATTTATATCTGGCCAAGTTATAACAAGTTATTCTGCTAACCTTAATGATATCTGCACTGACAGACTTGGCAATATATGTTAAGGATTTGAAGCCATTGGTTTGCAGTGATATACAATCTGGCACACTTCTATCTGCAATCTGTGCATATCTTATTTTTTTTCTATTTGAATATTGAGAAAGTTGCACTTTAGCTTAATTGTAAGTTTCAAGTGGTAACTTGTGACTCTGTTCGGCTTACCTGAAATTTACTTTTTTCTATTGTGCACAAAGTCTTGATATTCCATTTTTAGAAATATTTCTGTTTGTTATAAGTAATAGCACTTGGAATCAATGGCTCAACATGATCTTTGAATTATGTAAACAAAAATATTTAAGCAATTATATTTTGAAGGGATAAAAAACTTTTTACTTCTTGGATAATTGTATCTGGCTGTGCTCCACGGATAGAGTTCAGCTTGATTATACTGCTGAATGTCTTCACTAACTGTTCTTTGATTTTGTGATATCTTGATTCAAGGCACCGATAATTGCTGGTAGGGAGCCTATAGCAACTAAAGAAGAAAAAGAATTAGGCACTGAAAGGTCTGCAGAGCTTAGTGCAAAAGTAAATCAGGTATCTATCTGATGTTTTTTGTTGCTTACTTTTCACTACTCTGATAACTTTTAGTATGTTGCTCTTCATATACATATCTCACATTAATCATGCCATTTGTCTCAGCCCAACATAAAATTTCTGACAGTTATTCTTTAAAAAACTCTTACTTACTATTTGTCCTCTTACAACACTGAGTTTGTTAAGCTGAAAAGAAAAAACTACAAAAAACACTACTTTTTATTATTTCTGCTGACCTTTTAAATTGTCTACTTTTCAGTTTGTATTAAGAAGGACAAATGCCTTGTTGTCCAATCACTTACCACCGAAGGTGTGCTCCTTGTATCTAATTAGTTTTATGAAATATCTGTTTATTATAAATATTTGTTCTATATTTATCTTAATTGCATTTGAACTATATCTATCAACTTGCATATGCACAAACACACATCTTGGGTTCAAGACAAGGAAACAGGCCAGGGTTCAACTCTTCTTCCACTGGTTGGGACCTTGTGCATTGGCAACCCTTCAGTTTTCTTGCCCATGTTGCATGTGCATTCTGTTTGGTGCATTGTGTTAGTGACTTATGTATTATCTTCAATTCAAGAAATCAAAGTGTGCTATTAGTGTGTTAGGTCTGTCAATTACATGGACTTAGATGATCCAATGGATTATTGACTTATATGACCCAATGGATTTAGCAACTTTAGATAGAAAACATAATTTTACATCTTTCAAGATGTTATTCTAATTTTCCGTTTTTCTTTTAGTTTCATCCCTGGTTCATTTAGTCTGACAAATAGTTATTGGAAGTATATTTTGACTAATGCTACTCCAGTTTTACTGTTTTAATTTTTTTAATTTCAAATTATCTTGCAACAATGTTAACTTGGTTATTTTATGTAGATTGTGGAAGTTGTCTGTTGTAAACTGACTAGTCTCCAGCAAAAATTGTACAAGCATTTCATTCAGTCCAAGAATGTAAGTTATCTATGCTTTTCTATACATTTCTACTTAACTTGTTTAATACAACCATTTTTTTCTCAAGAATATATTGATCGTATTCTCTATAGTAATTCTCCTGTCCCCTTTTCAGGTAAAGCATATGATTTCTGAAGAGATAAAACAATCCAAAATATTGGCATATATTACTGCTCTCAAGAAGTTATGCAATCATCCAAAGGTGAGCCATATCAAATGGTTCATATATATGCATGTACTGATTTCTAGTCTCCTGGTAAAACTTGTGTTAGTGAAACTTATAATGAAATAAATACTAATGAAACTTGGTACATCCTGCCTTCTCAATCCTTTACTCATTCCCCCCTTTTTTTTATCCATTTTATGGGACCCTCCTATTCGTGGTTTTGATTAAGCATGGTAATATCAATAGTACGCTCTCTTCTGCTTATCTGATTCCCAAATTCTTATAATTTTTATTATATAACACTTGTTTATGCTTTTACGAATGGGAAATTTTACAGCTTATTTATGACACAGTCAAAAGTGGAAGCCCAGGCACATCTGGTTTTGAAGATTGCATACGCTTTTTCCCTGCAGATCTTTTCTCAGGGAGGTTGGTTTGCATACCACTGAATGTTTTTTTAATTCTTATTAAATCAATAGTATCGAAGATGCCAGATTTTCATATATGTTGGTGCTAGATCTGGTTCTTGGACCGGTGGTGGTGGGATCTGGGTAGAACTATCTGGCAAAATGCATGTCTTAGCTCGATTATTGGGCCATCTTCGTCAGAAGACAGATGATCGAATTGTTCTTGTATCAAACTACACTCAGGTGCGCTAAATCTTATGCTACAAACATATAATAGCCGGTACATTGTCCTTGGCGAGGAATATTCTATCCTTGACTTGGTCTAGTTGGTTTTTTTCTTAGGAGTAAAGGATCTGTGGCTTGAGTCCTTCAGTTAAATTTTGAATATAAGATATTAGTCCATCTGAATAAAAAAGAAATAGGCTTTAGACTAAAAAGTTTCCAAATATGCCAGAATTCAACCATACACTACTGAAATCTTCATTTGTTTCCACTGTGTTTGTGGCAAGGCTAAGTTCAGTTGGACGTAAGTCACTCATAACCCATACATAAGCCTAGTGGGCTGATAATGAAAGTTCTATGCTTGTTATATTAGTCTGGCAATGGATATGGGGATGATGATCAGATGAGTTAGATTGGAAACTTTTTTATTGTCCTCCTTGCTTCACCTTTTTCCTGTATTATATAGCGTTTATATTTATATGATTTGGCTTCTCTCATGAGTTGATTGGGCTTTGACATATGCATACATATTACATCTCCAGTGGCTCATCAAACAAACCTACACAGACCATGCATGCCAAGCTTGCACATGTTAGAACACTTATCTATTTAACTTTAATTATCTGGCTGATTGGTCTTTGTGAACTCTGTTACAATTAGACACTGGATCTTTTTGCACAATTGTGCCGGGAAAGAAGGTACCCATATTTGAGACTTGACGGGACCACATCGATTGGTAAAAGGCAAAAGCTAGTCAACCGTTTCAATGATCTCTCAAAGGTCGATGATACATTTCCCTTATTTTTCAGTAAGATTGATGTCTTTGAGATTGACTTTATTGATCAGATTGGACCTACTTCTTGCAGGATGAATTTGTATTTCTCCTTAGCAGCAAGGCCGGTGGTTGTGGACTAAACCTAGTAGGTGGCAATCGTTTAGTTCTTTTTGATCCTGATTGGAACCCTGCTAATGACAAGCAGGTAATTGTTTTCCTTATTATCTGAAATTCTTCTATAACTTCCTCTATAGCAGTGAAATTCATTATCTGTTTTTTCACTTCAATAGGCTGCTGCAAGGGTCTGGAGAGATGGCCAGAAGAAGCGAGTATATATCTATCGGTTTTTAAGCACTGGAACAATTGAAGAGAAGGTTTGAAAATCTGGTCTTAGTCTGAAGTAATCTATCATTCACCCAAATAAATTCTTTATCTAGTTTAGTTGGTTTTCCATCAGCCATAAAATTACTTTCAGGTATACCAGCGGCAGATGTCAAAGGAGGGACTCCAGAAAGTTATTCAGCAAGAGCAAGCAGATAATCAGAGGGTAAACATGACATAAAACAATTATTTTCCTCTGTTCTCTGTTTTCTTATATGGCTCTTTTTGCAGGGAAATTTTCTTTCAATGGAAGATCTGCGTGATCTTTTCTCATTTCATGAAGATGTCAGGTAACTCTTAGTTTCTAACCCAATTGTTACACTGATTTATTAGTATCAGTAAGCTTTCAAGCTTAGATCAAATTCCCAAAGAAAAGTTAGCTTACTAACTGTTGGGATTTTTAGAAAACCATTGTAAAACTTGTCAATCAGTGAAGCAAAAATGTCAAAGAAAACAACTTTAAAAGGAAAAAATAAATTCCATGCTATTGCATATCAGTCATGGTTTGAAGTATTTGAAGCCGTTCTTTTTGGAGGACAACAGGTATCTTTTAAGTCGTTATCTGAAAATATAGGGTTGATCTCAATTTTGCTCTGGACCTATAATAGAGAGATGAGGTATTCACTGTTTTATGTTTATGTTCAAAGACCATAATTCCATTTTATATTATTTAATTATTTTATGTCTCCAGTCTGTGACTATAAAACATTAGTGAATTAACTTTTGAACATGCAGATCTGAGATTCATGAAAATATGAATTGCAACCGTTGTAAAATGACTGATGTAGTGCAAGGCAATAGTATTTTGGATGAGTCAAAGATTGCTGAAGATAATAATACAACAGATGAAGGCCAATTAAATCAACAGGTTGATGATATTGGTGGGTTTGCTCAAATCACTGGATGCTTGCATAAATTGAAAAGCTCAGAAAAACAGGTCGGTTTGCTTTCACTTGTATTTTGTGTTTGTTATGAGTCTATTTCTTGAAGTTCCTCTGTATATTGTGCATGCCAGCTTGGATCTCCCCTGGAAGAAGATTTAGCAAGCTGGGGCCATCACTTTAACCCAAGTACAGTTCCTGATTTGATTCTTCAAGCTTCAGCTGGTGATGAGGTACTATCTTATTTTTCTGATTCTTATCTGTGCCAAATGGTTCTGTTCATTTATTACCTTATAATCATCTATTCATATAGAGTTTATTTTTAATCACTTTTCATTATTGATTCAGTAAAGGTAGCTTTTTAACATTGAAATATTTGCCTTATGAGGGATGATTAATTTCTGTTAGAGCTTCACAAAACCGGTGACATGCAAGATTGTTCATGAAATTTTATCTCAGAACATCAACTGAATTGCTAAGACAAAATTCTCTCTAATGAGACCAGAGCTTCTGAGCTTGTTTCTAACACCTCATTCTTTATTTGTCTCCTTTGCTGCAGGTTTCATTTGTTTTTACCAATCAAGTTGATGGAAAACTAATTCCTGTTGAATCAGATAAGAAACCTGCAAATCGACAGATGGACGCTGAAAAGCATCCAAATGACAATTGTTATCGGAATCGTTCACAAGGGTTGAGAATGCCCTTGCTGAAGGGCACTCCAAATTCACAGAAAACATTTCCGAATGGTTTTCATGTGCCAAAAAAGCTCAGCATCTCTCCCAAAGAGCAATCATCCCTCAAAAGACTGTCAGTTACATCTAATCTACCAGACTATGATTTTATGTGAATATTCTTTGCAAACCCGTCTTTCAATTCGTACCATCTGATCTGACTCAGCTATGAAGTGCCTTTGATACAGAAACCCTAGTTTTGACCATTGTTACCAGAATGGTTCACAATGCAGAGAATGATTGCACTTTAAATCAAAGAGGGGATGCACCTTGAAGTCCAATTCCAGCAGTCTCAACATGGTGTAAGTGATTGTATTCTCATTTTGCAAATTCATTGCATAATTCCTTTTTCCTATGATATTTCTCCTTGCATTTATGAACCAAAATTCAAGACTTGGGAATAGATTAAAATAAGTTTTTCTTCCTGATTCAACGTCTTAGGGACTATTAAGAATCCTCATGAACAAAGAAGGATAGTGAATCTGTTTGTAAGGTTTATTATACATATTTTGATGCAGCTTTGAATACTGAAGGTATTTTTTTTAATACTAATAATATCAAGAGATAGGTGGCCTGCTTTTATTTTGTTTTATTTTTAAATTGCTGTTACTAATGTTGGCAATTCATTTTTTTTAAGAGGTAAACACAAGGTTGTTAATTACCTGGAAAAATAACCCCTTTTAACCAAAGATTATTTATTTATCTATTCTGGATTAACTTTAGTTTTTTTTTTTTTCAATGATCAAAATCTTATGTTTGATTTTTGGTAAGTCGATTCAGATATTTTGATATGATATTACATTTTTTGTGTTCTTGTGGTTTATAACTCGCCTCAAATGGTTAGTGTTGATGGTTTGTCCCTGTTTGTAATTTAAAATAAAAGCCATTTCCATGTAAAATTTAAAATGAAATATTAACTCTTCTCACCATTTCCATGTAAGCTGCCATGCATTTGTTCATGCTAGCATGACAGCCAAAAAAATAAAAGCCAACGAATTATTTATTTACATGGTTTAATTACAGTTTAGGATCCTTTTTAACAAATGAAACAATAAGACTTCTTGTGAATAAAGCTCCGCTTGCACAAGATAGTTTCTGTAAGATAGGTTCCCATTTACTTTTGTAAATACCATTTTAAAAGCATAATAATAAATTTTATGCTTGATAGTATAGATTAATTATAAAATGCTGATATTTAGAGTTGAAATTGATTAAATATAAGCGATTGAAACCAAACCAAAGGGACAAATGTGCAATATATATATATATATATATATATATATATATATATATATATATATAATTTTAAGAGGACAAGTGCAGTGAGTGGTAAGAAAGCAGGCGACCATTGCAGAGACAGTGCCCCTCTTCAATGGCCTCCATCTCTATCCACAAAAAGGGTCTGAGACTTTTCACTGTTCCTTAATGTCATTCTCAGAGGAATCAGATAGGCTCTCTGTCTTTACTCACTATCATGTGATTCCTACCTCAACCTTTGTTCTTCTTCCATCTAATATTTTTTATTATATGCATATATATATGTGAATTATTTATTAGTTTTTAGATACTTCCATTGTGACTGATCTCATGAACTAGACAGATATTTCACAAATCAAGTTCCATTGAAAACGTTAGGAAATATTTTTCTTCTTCTTATTATTTTTTTTTAATTCTGGGGAGTTGTTTGTTATTCTTTTTTTTTTTCATTTTATGTTTCTCAAGCAAGTCCAAAACTGTAGTTAATTATTGAGATATGTAAATGGAATCAAACAATGCAAACCAAGTCCAAGTGATAGCAGCCATGCAAAGAACTCTAAATAGTACATGCATGTAGAGAAAAGGTAAATTGGCAGGATGGAGAATTTTGGGTTAGGGATCATCTCATATGAGACCATGACCACAATTATTATATATATGCATTAGTTATATAAATAAAAACAAACAAATAAAAAGTGGGAGAAAAGAGAGAAGAAATTGTACTTGTGTCTTAGCCAAGATCTCTCATCACATGCTCCTATTGACCTGTCCAACTCACCAGCTCAGGCTTTGCCAAAAACATGCCAGTCAAAGACCAGTCAACCTTCCTTCTAGTCCACCCTTTCTTCTTCCTTTATATATTTCTTTATTTTTAATTTGTTTTTATTATGTATATTTATATAAATATATATATATATATATTCCGAGATGGCCGAAGAGCGAAGGTGGGAGTGATATTTTTGTAATATTTTAGTTGATTTATGATTAAAAGATTATATAAAACCAAATCACTTTAATAAAAAATAGTTGGAATAATTATTATTAATTTTGTAAGTTTATATTATGAGAATAGCATTATTTTATTTTGAATTCTTTTGAGAGTCAATTGTTTTATTTTCTGAAATTAGAATCTTTTAAATAGGTGATAAACATCTTTTTATTTTATAAACAAAAAAAATTAAAGACATGTATAAATATGAAGTTGATATTTCAATACATTTGTGTTCTCATCTTGCAAGAATTTTGAAGTTGAATTTTCGATTCTTACATGACATAATTTATATGAAATTAATAAAAAATAAACACCAACTATTAATTTATAAATTTTAAATGTAAATTTTTAATTATTCCATATGCCCTTTGGCATCTTATTTTAAAGCTTTTGCTTTGTTATAACTACCTATGTGATACGTGGTACATATGATTCTGTAAACATGGTTTTAGATGAAGTTTTGTGCAATTATAATATTTTTTTAATTTCTATTTACATTTATATCTTTGATTGTATAGTGCGTGCTTCTGGTCTAAAATTATGGAATTCAAGCACTTGACAATGATGCATGGCTTTTGCTTTTTTTTTTTTTTTTTTTTTTTTTTAATTTTTAATTTTTTCCTTTGTATTTAGTGAACTAATAAAAGGTTACACATAATTGAAAATCCAAGTACTCACAGTAGTACTAGTAGTAGGCATTATATATGCCACAAACTAGACTTGAGATGAAAATGACCACATGATATCAAGACAAAAGACTCTGATAGGTACTGTGAATATTAATTGCGGATAATTTGATATAAAAGTTATTAGTATCATTCCCTTCCCCACTTACTAATTAATAAATATCTTTATTTTAAAGTTTTAATTTATTTTTGTTTTATTTGAAGATAGTTTTTTTTACAATAAATATGGATAAATTAAAAAAGTAAAAGTCTCGAATTTAAAACTCATTAGAAACAATGATGATGATGGATCATTAATTATGGGTGTCGAGTTACCGTCTTTAATCTTTCATTTTTAATTGAGAACGTATGAGTTGAACAGTTAATTTTTTATTATATATGTCTGTATGTTTTTAACATAAGTATAGCATTTTTTTTTTTTAATTAAGTTTCTCACATGACTGATGGATTATTTGAATTTATTTTTTACATTATTTTTGAAAAATCTACCAACTATTCATTATATAAAATATTTGTTTTGAAAAAAAAAAGGAAAATTAAACCCCAAAACTCACTCAAAATAAAACACAAATACATCTTAACCTTGCTCCACGTTTGTAAAAAGAAAAATTAAAAAAATATTTCTATATTTTGTTCTTCTTTATAAGATGTCATTGGTTTTAAAAGATTAATTTTATTATTACATTAAAAAAATATATATATATATATGTTTCTCTTATTCTAGCACCCTGTTTCACAAAATAGTACACATTTTTATAAAAAAAGAAAACGCTACAAATGAAATGAGGCAAACGAAAGAAAGGACAAAAGTAACACATCATGTCACACTAATGAATGTTAGACTGGATTTGACTTCATGATCAGAACTGCAGGATAAATCCACCAAAATCTATTATTTTTCTAATGCATCATTCAATTCAGCAGAAAGTAACATTTTTGTGGATAATCCTTAAAATACCATTTAAATTGATTTATAACAAATATTTATCTTCCAAAAAAAAGAAAAAAATAAACAAATTGACAAAGAACCATTCTCCACAGAAAGAAAGTAGTATTTTATATCACTCAAACAAAAAAAATTTAAAACTTTGAATCCCTATTTTTAAATAATGACAGCAAAAAATATTGATTCTCCTTGTATGTTATGATACCAATAACACTTCAATAGGTATATACATTTTTTAATATATAAAAACAGCAAATATATCGTCTAATAAAATATTAAGTAAATGAAGATCATTTTCTCCTAATAGAGATTATTTTCAATTAATAATACCCCAAAATATTCTCTCTCTCTCTCTCTCTCCAACTACAAAGAGATAATAATTAAATACCATAATAGAATTTTGGTTTCCCATATATCAAAAAATATTAAATATGTTTCAAAAATTATAATTAAGGAGAGAAACCAGTTCCTTGTTCTATTGTTACTTATGGTCGATTGTTTTGTGGGTGACGTCGATTAATTCTTTACAGATGCAAAATATAAGGACGTATGAAATATTTAAAAAATCCACGTACACCCGGGCGAGTTTCACATGAGTTAAGTCGTTTATGGCCCCGTGACCACGTGTTTGTAAAATAAATAAATAATGAAAGAAGATTAGTGTTTCATTATTTACCAGCATTGTAAGTGAGACGGCAAGAAGAGGACTTGTTGCCATTCTCATTGATCATTATTCATTGCAGGCCAATTTGAACACTTTCTTTTATCTCTTTGTCTTGATGCTCATTCTGACTCCCTTTGTGTTTTCCCACAAGAGTGTGGTGCTTTTTCAATTTTAACCTTTTTCCCTTTTTTTTTTTTTCCCTAAGATTTTCATGGATCATGGAACATGAAGATCCAAACAAAGTTTTGGATTCTATCAGACACTATATGTAAAGATGCAACCATCATCAACTCCATTATATCTTCTTTTGACCTCCATTTTTGTGAAGTCTGTCAACCCTCTCTCTTTGTTTTCTTTGACCAATAATTTGTGCATATGAAACATTTAACTCCTTTGTCTTTGTTAAAAAAAAAAAAAAAAAAAACTTGAACACCTTTTTTTTTTTTTCCTAAGGTTCATAATAAATTAGATTGAAAGTCTTTAATTTGTCATTTATTATGCTTATTTTTATTTTGGTTTTAAATATTTAAAAAGTGTTACTTTGGATTTTTTTTTTCTTCTTCTTCTTCTTCTTCTTCTTCTTCTATATTTATGTTTAATTTATTCTTTGAACTATACAAATATGGCTGTCTTCATGATCAGATCATATCCTATTTAAATTCAATACAAGAACAATTTATTATGTTAACAAATTGTCAACATAATAAAAATCAACAATTTATTAAGTTAACAATTCATAATGGTAATAATTATGAATTTTAGTATATATTTTTTTCATTAAAGTGATTGAAATGAGAGTGGGAGAATTTATTAAAATGGTGAGATTTAAAGTAAAAATAAGGCATAATACCCTATTTAGAACTTGTATTTGGCTCAATTTGCACCTTTAGTCCTCCTATTATAATTTGGCCCAAATTGATCTCTCTATTGATGATTTGAGGTAAAATAGGTCAAACCTGTGACGGACGTTCTCTTTTCCGTATGATGTTGCTGATATGGCATTATGAAAGTTTTATAAAATACCTTATTTAGTCTCTATATATGACTCAATTTGCTCCCTTTAGTCATTCTATTGAACTGAATTTACCTCTTTTAGTCCCTCTATTGATAATTTGAGACAAATTAAGTCTAGCATATGACGGAGAAGAGAACGCCCGTCATGGGCTAGACCTAATTTGCCTCAAATCATTAATAGAGAAACCAATTGGGGTTAAATTATAATAGGAAAACTAAAAGGGCAGATTGAGTCAATGACTAAATGGGGTATTACACCTAAAAATAATTATGTTAAGTAGTTGGTTATTTTTTTTCTAGTTCAAAAATTGAGGACCTCATTAAATATGATTTGTTCATTTTTTTTAAAAAAAATTATGTTAAATCAAATCAAAAGAAAATAACATCAAAACAAACAAAATCTTTCTTTTTTTTTTTCTTTAATAAAGTTGATAAATCATTAAAATCATGATGCGGATGGGTAGACGTAGGAGTTCTTTTAAAAAGTTAAAATTTACCAACAAAAAAACACATTCAACCATGACACATCCTCACCTTTCATGAAAACAGAGAATCAAACTCACATTTTATCCTTGCAAGAAGTACCATGGTGCCAATGGGGTATAAGTCCTATAGCAATGGAATCCCTCCTCTTGTCAACCTATTTTACACAACCAATAATGAACCTAGCTACTAGAAAATATAATAAAGAGAGAGACAAGAAGAAATTAAAGAAAAAATAAATAAATAAAAAAAAGGAAAGAAAGACTAAGAGAAGACAATGCTATAATGCCCAAAGATACAAAATAGGGAGGCAGAGCTAGATGCTACCCTCCCCAAACCCTAAATGACATCCTTCTCCTCCTCTCCCACCACCACCATTCATATTAATATATATGATATAATATATATATATATATATATATATATATATATATATATATATATCACTAAAAAGACACTCCTATCCACATCTAACTAAAGTCACAAGGTGTCTGTCAAGCCAACAAAAGAATCAACTCCCCTTGCTCCCTTATATATATACACACACTCTCATTCCCACTCCCTCTTCTCTCTTTCATGGCATGCATTAACATGTATACTCCTACTCCTTCTATTAGCACTAGCACTAGTCAAGACCAACAACAACAACAACAACAACAAAACCAAGGTGGTGGTGGTGGTGGTGGTGGTGGTGGTGGTATATCCATGAGCCCAAGGATCTCTTTCTCTAGTGACTTCATGTTGGATAAGCCTATCCCTTCTTCTTTCTCATCTCCGGCCACTCCCGGCGATCATGACTTTGAGTTTTCCGTTGGCACCCGCCCTATGATGGCAGCCGATGAGCTATTCTTTAAAGGCAGGTTGCTTCCTCTACACCATGGTCACAGTGGCGGCGCCCCCCCTCGTCCGACCACCACCCTCCGTGATGAGCTCCTCGCCGGCACTGATGATGCTCCTTCAAGGGCTAAGCCTTGTCCTCCTCCCAAGTGGAAGGGCCTTCTTGGCCTAAAGAAAGTTGGTGGGCATTATGGGAATAAAAAACATGTTGATAAGAGTGATCATGTTGGTGCTGCTTCCTTTAAGTTTGCTACTTCTACACAGGTTGATGATCTTCTTTATTTATTTATTTATTTATTTATTAAATAGTATTTGATATATATATACATAATGATGTTTAAGAATGTTATTATGTGGAAAGTTCTTTTATGTTAACATTTTTTATTCCCGTAATACCCTTGTGAGAATGCTTGGAGCTGTTGAGTTTCCTCCTTAGAATGACCTTGTTGCTTTGTATAGGTTGGTGTTTTAATTTTTAAAGAATATTTTTGGTAGTATATTAGAAGATTTTGTTAGTTTAATGTTAACTACTGTTGCTAGTTTAATTCCCATATCATCCTTGTGAGAGAAAATGTTTGAAGTTTCTACTCATAATAATCCTCCTTTTTTGTGTCTCTAGGAGGTGTTGGAGGAGGAGGAGGAAGATTGAGTTGAAGATGGCATGCATTGCATTGCATTGCATTGCATTGCATTGCATTGCATGCATGGAGATCAGAAGAGTTGTTATTTTACTTTAATTTCTTTTGTTTTTTTTTTCTTTTTGATGTCTTTTAATTATGAGTTTTTGAATGAATATGAGTGGTTGGAGCTTTTATGGCTTTTGTGGTTGTGTTATGTTATTGTTGTTGTGATGTTGTGTGAAAGAAATGGGAGTCATGAGTTTGAAACAGTGAACAGTGCACAAGTTGTCTTGTTTTGGAAAGAGAGTTAATAATTTAGTTAACAAGAAGAAGAAGAAGAAGAAGAAGAAGAAGGACTAGGGGTGAGGTTCAAAGATTCAAATGGGGGCAAGCATTAATGAGGGTTTTGAAATGAAAAGCTCATTAATGGGACTTAGCTGGTGCTCTATCTTCAATGCTTCAATGGCCTCTCTGCACAACTAGAAGACACATTAAAGACTATGGATTTTTATTGGACCCCAATCAAAACAAGGATTCTTTCTTAGGGCCTTTCCTTTTGGTCAAAACATAATAACATATATGAGTTCAACCATATTAATATAATAGTCTCTTTTTTTTTTTCTTTTTTTTTTATGATTTTGATTATTTATTTATTTTAATTATATAAATTGTCAAAAAATGGTAACCCTTTCCAAGTGAGAAGTTGAGGGTAGCAATTTCCTTCATAATGCTAGAATAATTATGTTATATTTTAAAAGTTTTTTAAAGATTTGTTTATTACTATTTAAATGTTTATGATAAAATAAGAAATTTTAAGTTGGTGTTTAATGAGAGTTTAGATTCATGAAATTATTTAAATGATAATCATTTACCAACTTAATTACTGTTATTATTATTATTATTTTAAATATTATGTTACTTCAAATCAATGAATGTGCAAATTAAACATATCAAAAGTATGATGAGGTTTTTCATTTTGATTAACTAGTTTTGGTATGGGATACAAATTAAATGTTTATTTTAAGAAGTTTAATATGAATTGAAATTTTATGATAAACAACTTACTTTCTATAAGTGAAATAACTTATCTATTATTTTGAAATAAAATGTAGATTTTAGTAAATTTTGGTTTTTAGATTGATGAAAATCTTCAAAATTTGAATTACATATTATAAAACAAAATAGAAGTCCTTTAATAAATTATAAAATAAAAAATTTAAATTTAAATTTAAATTATAGAGAAATAACACTTTTTCCTCTTGTATTCAAAATAATTAAAAATTACAAGTAATGTTTTTATTTTTTTTTAAATGTGGGCAAACCATAATTGCAATCAAATTGCTAATGTTGTTACGCTTTTTTATGAAAATATAATTTAAATTTTAAAATATTATTTTTAATTGATTTATAATTTTTATAAAAAAATAACTCATGTTGCTAATCAACAATCCTTGCATTGCTCTGATACCGTGTTAAATATAAAACCATACTTTTTATATTTTTAATTTATATTTATTAATATTAAACAATGCATGCCTATTATTAAAACTAATATGGTTTTTTTATTCATGCAAGCTTACTATAAACAGTGATATTATACTAAATTCAAACCCAAATACATTATATGAAAAATCTTAATGAGAACATATTTTTTATAAGAAACTTTTTGTATTTATTTATTTTTCCTTATTTTAAATTCTTAGATGTACATTTAATAACTATTTTCCTTTTTTTCAGGGTTTGGCATCAATATAATCATATTCATTCTAAATATTTTCATGTTGTACACAAAAGTTGCTCATCACGTTTGTTCTTTTCTAATAAAATTTGTTTTATGTTCTTTTTAATTAAATAATTATTAATATCAAATAGACTTTATTTTCCTCCAAACATAAAAATTCTCTAAAATATTCACTTCTCCAAATGTAATAATTGCAAGCAAGACAAAAGTACCATACAAAATATCCTATACTTTATTTAGATAGCCAAACCATTATTATATTGTACTATTAATATTATCATAAGAATACAATAATTAACTTAATCAACATTTAAAAAAATTGATATTTGCTCATAGCTATCTACAGAGAAATATAATGAAGTGGCAGACAAATCCAACAAAGTCATTGGAAAAACAAAAACAAATCATAAGAATTTCATGATAATAAGAATTCATCAATCACTTATGAAAATATAAAATAATTCACAATATTACCTTTATTAGTACTATTATTTTTATTTTTGTCTTTATCGCTTATAATGTCTAATTTTGACCATACGGTTATGCTTGCCAGATGAGATCATGTATCATGTAATGAATCTGAAATCTCCAGGCGAAGTATGGACGAAGTTGGAAACTCAGTTTATGTCCAAATCTCTAATGAATAAACTGTATCTGAAGCAAAGGCTGTATAGGTTGAATATGCAAGAAGGTTCTGATTTGGCGCAGCACGTGAATGTCTTTAATCAAATAATCACAGATTTAGCTCAACTTGATGTGAGTATTGAGGACGAAGATAGAGCGATGATTCTGTTGTGTTCATTACCTTTCTCATATGAACACCTGGTGACTACTCTTACATATGGGAAAGAAACAATCAAAGTTGAAGAGATTACTGCAGCTTTGTTGGCTCATAACCAGCGGAAGCAAAGTGCAGTGGAAAGCTCTCATGGTGACAGTTTATATGTTAAGGGTAATCAGGATAGTGGAAGGAAGTTTAGAGAAGGAGGGTTCTGGAAAACAAAATTTCAGATCAAAGTCTAAAGGCAGAAAGACGATTCATTGCTTCAAGTGCAAGGAACCGGGACATATGGAGAGAGATTGTCCAAAGTTGAAAAAACAGACCGATGAAAAACATGATAAATCATCCAAGTCTGTGAATGTTGTGCAGAGTGACAATTCAGATTGCAGTGATGGTGATATGCTTTCAGTTTCAACAAATCAGTTCATGGATGCATGGATTCTGGATTCCGGATGCTCTTATCATATAACGCCTAACAGGGAGTGGTTCACTTCATACAGGTCAGCTTATTCTGGTTCTGTCTATTAAGGTGATGATAGATTTTGCAATATTATTGGTATTGGTAAAGTCAGAATTAAGATGTTAGATGGTACTGTTAGAACATTATGTGATGTTAGGCATATACCAGATTTGAAAAAGAATCTAATTTCATTGGGCATTTTGCATAAGAATGGTTTCATTCCTAAAGTAGATGAGGATAGGGAAACCATTAGAATTGTTAAGGGTTTATTGACTATGATGAAAGGAAAGATAACTGCAGGGAATATCTATAAACTGTTAGGGAGTACAGTTGTAGGTGGAGTTCATTCTGTTGAGTCATATGATGATAGTACAAAATTATGGCATATACGTCTTGGTCATCTTAGTGAACATGGGATGACTAAATTGCATAAAAGAAATTTGTTGCATAGTGTTAAAAGCTGCAAGATCGATTTTTGTAAGTTTTGTGTTCTTGAAAAGTAGACTATAGTTAGTTTCTCTACTGGAAAACACAAAACAAAAGAGATTCTAGATTATGTGCATTTTGATGTGTGGGGGCCTACGAGGGAATTGTCATAGGGAGGATCTCAATATTATGTTACTTTTACTGACAATTTTTCTAAAAAAGTTTGGGTGTATTTCTTGAAACAGAAATCTGAAGTTTCCGCCAAATTCAAGCTATGGAATGTTAGGGTGGAGAACTAAATTGGTAGAAAGATCAAGTACTTGAGGTCTAATAATGGCATAGAGTACACAGATTCACAGTTTCAGAAATTTTGTGAGGATCATGGGATTCATAGGTATTTGTCAGTGCGCAAGACACCGCAGCAAAATAGTGTTGCAGAAAGGATGAACAGGTTATTGACTGAAAGGGCAAGATGCTTGAGATTGAATGCTGGGCTTCCTAAAATCTTCTGGGCAGAGGCTGTGAGTATGGCGTGCTATCTCATCAATAGATCACCACGGGTATCTTTGGGTGGCAAGGTTGCAGAAGAGGTATGGACAGGTAATGCAATTGATTTTCATCACTTACGGATTTTTGGTTGTCCTTCTTATGTGCATGTACCTGTTGATGAAAGATCAAAACTTGATCCAAAATCCAAGAAGTACATCTTTCTGGGCTACAGGAAAGGTGTCAAAGGATACAAGTTTTGGGATCCGATTGCAAAGAAAGTGGTGATCAGTAGAGATGCAGTTTTTGATGGGCAGTTCATGTTGCAGTAGCATCAAGACAAAGTGCCAGAAAATAGTTCCAGTTCAGATACATTGCAGATGGATTTAGAACCTCATCCAGTAGCAGCTACGAGAGTTGAAAGTTTAAATCCGACATCTGGTGGTTCTGATACAGATGATCTGTAAAATTATAATCTAGCCAGAGATAGACAGAGACGCACCAATGTAAAGCCTCCAAGCAGATTGGGTTATGAAGACATGGTCTCTTTTGCACTTCTCATTACTAGTGATGATCCAGCTACCTTCCAAGAAGCTATCACTAACCAGGAGAAAAAGGAATGGATGGGAGCAATGGTTGAGGAGATAGACTTTTTGCAAAAAAATCATACATGGGGGCTAGTTCAGCTTCCTGAGGGAAAGAAGGCTATTGGGTGCAAGTGGGTTTACAAAAAGAAACCAGCAGTATCAGAAAAAGAAGGGGAAAAGTTCAAGGCTCGATTGGTAGCAAAGGGATTTTCATAACAGAAGGGGATAGATTATGATGAAATTTTTTCTCCTGTGGTTAGGTATACTTCAATCAGAGCAGTTTTGCATTAGTAGTTTGTTGGGATTTGCATTTAGAGCATATGGATGTTAAAAAAACTTTTTTGCACGGTGATCTAGAGGAGCATATTTACATGGTGCAGCCAGACGGGTTCACTCAACCTGGACATGAGCAGTTGGTTTGCAGGTTAAAGAAATCGTTATATGGGTTGAAACAGTCTAAAAGAAAATGGTACAAACGGTTTGACTCCTACATGATTCAGATTGGCTACAGGCGATGTGAGTATGATTGTTGTGTTTATGTTAAGAGCCTTGATGATGGTTCTTTTATTTTTCTGTTACTATATGTTGATGATATGTTGATTGCTATAAAGAACATGGATGATGTCCTTGGTTTGAAAGCTTTGTTGAGTCAGGAATTTGACATGAAAGACTTAGGTGCTGCTAAGAAAATTCTTGGAATGGAGATTCACAGAGATAGAAGCTCAAGAAAACTGTGGCTATCTCAACAACGCTATGTTGAGAAAGTGTTAGACAGGTTTGAGATGAGCAAAGCAAAGCCAGTGAGCACTCCGTTGGCAAATCATTTTAAGCTTTCTTCATAACAGTGTCCTAAGATAGATAAGGAAATTGAAGACATGGCAAAGGTTCCATATGCCAGTGCAGTTGGTTGCTTGATGTATGCTATGGTATGTACTCGCCCCGACTTGGCTCATGCTGTTAGTCAAGTTTGTAAGTACATGTCTAAACCAGGTAGGCGACATTAGGAAGCAGTCAAGTGAATTTTCAGGTATCTGAAGTGTATTGTAGGGCATGGAATTGTCTTTGGCTGTCAGCAAGATGATCCTTTAATTGTATGTGGATTCAGACTATGCTGGTGATTTGGATGATAGAAGGTCTACAACTGGGTATGTTTTTACTCTTGGTGGAGGGCCTATTTGTTGGAAATCAGCAGTTCAGTCTATTGTGGCATTATCTACAACTTGAAGCTGAGTACATGGCAGTAGCTGAAGCTGTTAAAGAAGCCTTATGGCTTACTGGGCTAGTGAAGGAACTAAGCGTTGAGCAAGGTGGAGTTCAATTGAATTGTGATAGTCAAAGAGCCATTTATTTGGCTAAGAACCAGGTGTATCATGCTAGAACTAGCATATTGATGTTAGGTATCACAAGATTAGAGAGTTGATTGCATCTGGTGAGATTCTATTGCAGAAGGTTCATACTAGTGAGTATGCAGCTGATATGTTGACCAAGCCGGTTACTATCAACAAGTTCATGCATTGCTTGGACTTGTTGAATGTTGATTGTTGCTAGACAAGCAAGGTATCCCAACTCATTTTGGTGTGTGTGAAACTCTATGGTTTTATCTCGTAAGGGGCTTGATATTCGCCAAGGTGGAGATTTGTTAGGTATGGCTCATATATTAGATAAAGGGACAGATGCTGGAGCGGAGCAGAGTGAGCTAGCGGAGGGACAGCATCTGTCAAATTGGGGAGTTTTGCACTAAGTGGGTTGCGGGTGCGGAGGCAACGCCCTGGCGGTATGGTACAGGGTAAATTGTACCGGAGTTATATATATATGCATTGTATTTATAACCCTAATTAATTTTTTTGGATTAATAAGAATGCCGCCGCTCACCGCTCCGGAGGACGTAGGCACATTATCAAACCTCGCTAAATCTTTGTATGTTTCTTTTCCTTTGTGATTATAAGCGTGATTTCTCAACAAAAGCTTTAATTCTTTAGTTTAAGTTTTTATTGAGTGATATCCTTATATCCCATGGTGTAAAATGAAGCTATGTAGAAGTAAACTGCATCAATACAGGTCTTCATCTTAGTTACTTTGTTTGATACTAGTGGAGACACAAACACATAAACAAAAAAACGTTAAAAAATTATTTCAAAAAACATTACTCAAAATTCTATTCTTATGGGTTAGTTGCAACAAAAATGTTATATATTATCCCTTAACTAACATGATAAGTTAGAAGGCCCCAGATGATAAACAATATTTTCTTTTAAAAAAAAAGATGAAATGACCCTATCAAGAGAGTTGGTGCAAAGGATTGACAATATGTTAGCTTTGACTTTCATCAAATTACTTGCAAATTAGATATTTCATTTATAAATTGATCAAAAAGAAAAAAAATATTTTTAGATGACATCAGGAGGTGAAAGTCAATAAAATAAAGATTATATATATATGAATAATTTGAACATATATGGTAGCATAACTTTTTTGTATTTGATACAATATTTGCAAAGCTAATTAATTTGGTACCATGTTAAATACAAATAGAGAAGTCAAACTTACATATTCTAGTTTGAACTTACTATAATTACATATGTGGGATTATTGGTTGCTTTAAAATTGATTAAATTAATCATGCTAGTTTATTTTAACATATATATATATATATATATATTATGATGATAATAAATGATTTTGTACCTAACAATTATGGTGATTGAAATTAATTATCACTAGCGGAACATTTACAGTTTTTACTATAAGTTCAAAATTTTAAACTAGTATTTATTGTTATTTTTGTTCTCCTCAAACCAAATTCTATAATATTAGGTTTTGAAGTCTCACTAATTTGGCCAATGATTCTAGATCTTTACATTCATATGATCCCGCTCATTTTAAATATTCTTACTTTGTCTTTAAAAAACTTTCTATTTGCATCCCTTTTTGTTTAGCTGCCCTTGTTTTCTCTGGACATTATATATATATATATATATATATATATATATATGACTCAAGTATAGTATTGGAAGAATAATTGCAATTTATGTTATTTAAATTTATTTTATTTGGATGTTTGTAAAAAAAAATTGGCTATATTTAAACAAATAGATTAGCCAACGGTCTTTGGATCCACTGGCATTTGGGTCCTCTGTAAGATCTCTTTGTACATGGTCAGGAGGGATGGATTTTGCAAAGTTAGAGTAGAGGTAGAGTAGAGGTATTTACTTCCCATTTGTGTACGTTTTTGAATTCTTTTAAATATGGAGCATTAAAAAAAACCCATGGTTTTTGAATGAATTATTGTTTGTTATCAAATTACTACATCATATTTATCTATTTTTGCAAACTACTCAATTAATGAAATTAATATTTTTTTTGTTAATTTTCCTTATTTGCTATAGAGGGTATGTAGATAAACATATCATATTATAAATTCTCTTTCAGGTTGCCGAACCATAATTCACAAGCTTTGACTCGCATGATGAAACCATTATTTAAGCAAGGCCATTGCATTATTATTTTATTATGCCTTAAGTATTCATATTAGTTGTGAGCATACTTTTATTTTATTTTTTTTAGTGATATTATTTCATACATCTTTTTCCACATGATCTCAATTTAAGCTTCATTATGATGTTTGGTAGACATTCTTATAGTTTCTATTATGAATTTTCTACTTTCAAATGTTTAATTCTCCAAATATAAAAGTTGGTTTCATTGATCATAGAGCTATGACAAAGAGTCAAGTCATCCATTTCTTATTCTATTTTTTATTGACTCAAAATCATGTGGAGCTTGAGTGGAGATTTTATGCTTACTAATATATATATATATTTTATACCATTTGGTTTGAACGAAAATTTCTAATTTGGTTTATTTATATATTAATATCAGTTTCTAAATAGGTACAGTGAGGCTATTGTTTATTAAGATTAGATTCTTTTTTTAATAAAAAACCTCAATTTCTCTCACATAACATAAAATTTTTGTTATGTTAAATATATATTGAAAATTTTAGTCAAAATAAAACTATAGAATGAATATGTACTAAGTGATGAGACAAAAATACCCTTTCAACATTGGTTAGATCCTTGGGAAGGCCCCCCCCTTTGGGTCCTTGTCCTTGTTAAGGGCAGGGACAGGACAGAGTGTATTGATTTGTTTTGGGCTGGAATGACATGGAATGGTGCTTCCGACAGCCAAATGTGCAATAACACCAAGAATCCATAATTGACTTCTTCTCATCACAAACATGCAATCAATTTGTTTCATTCACTACACACACACTCTGCCCAAATTCATTGCTTTCTTTTTCATCTTTTGTTTCCCTGTGCCATGTTTCTTGGATGTAAACAATTTATTTTAGAATAATGTTACATTAATAAACCCTACCTTGGTGATCTTAATTATTATCATCATGTATATATTAATCATTTAATAGAATTAACCATTACAAAGTTCTTAGTGTTATATCAGTTTTTTAATCAGATTCCCATCGATGATCAAGAGAGGGAAAAAAAAAAAAACACAAAGCAAAAACAATTACAAGAAATAAGATTTACGTGGTTCGGCAAAATTGTTTACGTCCACGGCGGCACTAGAGTTCTTTTTCAATATCAGAATTAATTACAACTTACAAAGAACCACCCATATACATAGAAGAAGTCTAGGGCACTTACTGAAAGAGAAAAATTACATAAATACCCTATTCTCCCAAAAAAAATTTATCTGCGCCTTAAGCTAGAGTGTTACGTAATCAGGGCTCCACATACCCAACAAGTACAAGGGTGAGGCATTAAGGAGCCCTATAAGGGATAGATCTCTTCTAGCTGTTTTTTTTTTTAACAAATGTAATAAGGACAGTTAGCCAGGGGTCTACATAGAACATGCATTGATCATCTAACCCTTCATCCTCAGCCAGGAATGCTGGATTGGGTTACAAGTCCGAATCCACACTAGCGACCCATTATCACCATGTTGCAACCATAAGGATTTGAATTAGAGCAATGAAAATCCCTTACCGTCATATTTTGTAAGTGGGGCTACACCGCTAAGCTACGAACTCCTTGGTTGCTCTTTCAATACATAAAAATTCAAACTTCTTGTTAATTATATTTATTATTTAATAATAAATATTGAATAAGATAATGGCTTTTTACAGTGTGCATGGATTTTGTTTTTTGAAAACTTGATGGTTAAGTTTTTTTAATATTTTGAGTTATAATTATTTATAAAATCAATTTTATTTTAGTATATATATATATATATATATATATATATATACTTACACAATTGCTAGAAATACTTGAGAGAGCATTTAAAGCATTAAATGTTACGCATAATTTGTTTATTTGTAAAGGTAATTATATAAGCAAGTAAAATAATCTGTTATTAACCACCAACCAGTGTGTGTGTGTGTAAAGATGAAGCTTAATTTGTCAATAGTATATATGAAAAGGACCTATAAAAAAAATGCCTTTAATTATTACAGTAAACAATAGTTTTTACATTGATTAAATTAATAAATATAAATATCAAAAGAGATTAATAATTATGTAGAAAGTTTACTTAATTAATTTTTCAATTAGAGTTAATGTAAACACCAAATTAGGGTTGTCGTTGATGGGCCAGGCTTGCTGAAAATGGTCTAAACCACTCACAAACATTCCGGGCCTGAATGTTCAATTTTTTAGCATTTTGAGTCATGTTTGATTTTTTGTTCCCTTTGGAATTAATTAAACCCAAATGCTTTGTCTTTGATTATTGGCCACAAAAAAAAATTTCTTGTTTAACATAAACATATTATTTTAAATTTTTTTTGTATATTATGAAAATTGAAAATATATTAAAATTTTAGTTATTGGTACAAATTCTTCCAAGAATATAAAACATGTAAATAATGAAATATTTGCATTTAGTTCACTTTTTACAAAAAAAAAAAGAAGAAGAAAATATCAAAGTAAAACATACCTATAAATTTCACCTTGAGTAATATTGTTAATATATATATCTTTGTAATTTACTAAAACATTCCTGCAAAGTATCTTTATTTGTTTATATGTTTTTCTAATTAAAAAAAATTAAATTACTTTTATTTTCTCTTGTAAAATAAGTATAAATATATTTTTAATAAAATTTTTAAGTTGAATTTAAACTTAAAAGAATATGATTTTTTCATCGGTTTTCAAAGAATGACGAACACTAAAATAACGCAGATGATAACTCAATAAATGAACATGATTTCTTCCAGCTGATTTTTTTCATACAAAAAATATATATAATTTTTATAAAAATATATTAATAATTAGCCATTTTATTTTTATTTAAATTTTCTGATAATAGCTTAGTTCTGATGCTTGCATAGTTCACAGCATTATCTGAAGATGGACTGATTAAATGAGTGGTGTGGAATACCTGACCCTCTTAAAATGACAAATCAAAAATATCATTCTTGTCTTCACCCCCCAAATATATATATATATATATATATATATTAACCAATGATATATATATATATATATATTAACCAATGAATTAAAATCCACCACAAACCTGCAATTATAGCTGAGGCACTGGCCCATGTTTTTGGATAATATTCTTTTCATGTCATAAGCGCAGTTGGTAAATTTTCAAGATATAAAAACCAAAGAAATTACTAATAATAATAAACATATATTTGACCCTTATTTTGGATTCGGCCATCTTAACTTTATCACCTCTTTCTTTTATTATAACTATTTAAATCTCTTTACTCAAAAGAAAAAAATTCATTAAAGAAGAAGAGAAGGCAAATGAGTCATATACTACTTGTTTTTATATATTTCAAAAATTAAAAAAAAAATTACTACTCTTGTACGTGTTCATATATATTTTTTTAAAAAACAGATTCTAATTTTAATTTACATAATATAAAAAAATATATTTAAATAATAACTCTGCAATTGTGTATGTCTCTTTCAATTTTATTGCAAAAAATAAAATAAATAAACAACAACAACATTAGTATCACCCAAGAAACAACACTAGTCTGAGTTCCAATCCCAACATTCAATATCCTCTCCAACTTTCATACAAAATAAGAACCAAAATAAAGTTATTAAAAAAAAAAAAAAAGAGAGAGAGAGAGACCAAATAATTCAAAATAAGAATTTATATACATATTAATTAACATGTACATTTGTCTTCAGTCATGGCAATAGAATTCTTACAATGAGAAATGGCAGCTTGAATAGCATTCTGCAGCTCTTCCATTGTACTCTCATCGGAACTAGAAAACACCGACGAAGTCGCCACAAGAAGTCCACTATTCGTCGGCGAAGTCCTCATCGACGCCGGAGCCGATAACTCACCTCTTCTTTTCCGCCATGCCTCTTTATCTTTCATACTGATATTACCGGAGAAAGAATACGGCCGAGGTGGCAATCTTCTCTTTTCTTTATCACCTTTGAAAGCAAACAAAAGCTCCATATATCTTTTGAATACTTTGCTTAAATCTAAGATGTTCTTCTTCTTCTTCTTCATCTTTCCCCTCTCATGTTTCTCACCTTCTTCTTTATCTTTTAGCAACCACTTGCCAAGGCCAAAGAAGGAAGAAGAAAAGTTCTTGGCCTTGTTGAACTTTTCTTTTGTTTCATTGGCTTCATTTATCATCATCATGTTGTTGTTGTTGTTGTTGTTGTCGTTATAATTTTCGTATTTTTGGCTTTGAGCGGCATCGGAGGGGCCGAGAGGAAGGTGAAGGTTTTCGATGGAGAAGTCGGAAGGACGAGGGGAGATGGAGGTGCTTGACAAGAGATGTAAAGGGAGAAGATGGCCGTGAAAGAAGATATCATCTGCCGGAGCTAAGTCTAGAGCACAAGTAGGATTGTTCTTACTATATTTGATAGTTGTTGGATTGCAATTTGGAGATGGATGTAGGGAGATTGTGAACGAGAATTCATGAGATGGAGAAGTTGCTATTGTTGTTGTTGTTGTTGTTGTTGTTGGTGTTGTTGGTGTTGGTGTTGCTTCTTGATCACTTAGTCTATTATGTTCTTCACTCTCCATTGTAATAGACATGACTAGAAAGAAAGAAAAAAATAAGTATATGTTAGGGTTTGTATTCTTTAGTGTGTATGTCTATATATATATATATATATATATTGATAAAGATGGAATGGTGATGGAGAGGATGGACCATTGATCTACCACATGATGGTCACACTATCTCTTAACTCTTGGCAACAAAACAACATAGCATTGCTCATGCACACTAGTAGTACACACATATGGGTAGGTTCCACATCAGGAGTTCTTCTAATCTTTTTTATTTTTTGATTTTTTATTTGTAGTGTTGATTTTGTGTGTTGTGATTGTTGGAGGAGAATATGAACTGAAAACAGAGAAATGTGTTTTATTATATGTATATTAGAGAGAAATATATATGTGGTAAAAATTTAATGCTGATTGGTACCTGTGACCATCTTATTGAGTTGGTGTCCATTCATAGTGTCTTCAAATCATTTGATTTTCTGTTTACTGTTTCTTTTTTGTTTTACATTTTGGGGCATTGTTATTTTTAATTTGGTCCAATATATATATATCCTCATGAATTAAATAATATTTTAGTAACTACTGATTTGATCCAATGTGGTAGCTGATGTATATTGATATTTAACACATCTATTTAGGTATAATAACATCTATGAAAATATTAGTGGCTAAAAAATCTCAATGATAATTAACAGTTTTAATTTTTTTATTGATAATCATTGTCATAATAGTATATATAATTTGAAACCAATTGAAAGTTTGGTTGGAGGGTAAGATATATATATATATATATATATATATATATATATATATATATATATATATATATATATATATATATATATATATATATATATATATATATGTCGGTAAAACAATTATGACTATTTGCAATCTTATTTAATCTGCATAACTATGAAAACATAGTAAGTTATTTATTTGATCTTTAAAATATTAGAAATTTCTTTGATCCTAACATACAAACTATTTGTTTATATATATTACCTTCTTATATCAAATTAACTGGCTATTTTAATATTTAAAAATTAATAAAATAAAAGTTTACTAAAATTATATTGTGAAATTAATATTTTTAAAAAAAATTTAAAGTAGTTTAATAAGTATATATATATATATATATATATATATATATATATATATATATATATATATATATATGACACTATGGGGTATATATTTATATGTATACATATATATTAAAAAAGTCTAGAAATGGATTTATAAGATATATATTGCAGTGGGTGCCATTTTGTGCATATTACTTGACCATTCAAACCAAAATGAATTCAAATATTAGTTTTATTTATTCATTCATACAACATTCACATGAAATGTTTTATTCATAAAAAATATTATTGAATTTTTAAATATTTATATTCATGCATAGCTTTCAAGTACCATGCATCATGTCAGCATCTATCTAATCAAACCCAATCCTTATCAAAATAAAACCATATATATGAAATACTTAGTGATTAAATTAAGCCCCATATCTCACTCTTATAAAATGTCACTGATATATTTATTCAATGAACCATGCAATCAATCACTAATAAAACAAAGCCAAATATACATGATATATTATTATTAAATTATTATGAAATAAAAAATATCTCTTATCAAGAACAAGAGGCGAGGGTGACAAGAACACAAGTCAAAAGTGAAGGTGTACTTAATTAATATATATTTTGAAAACAAGTGGTGTTCATAAGTTGGGTTTGGGTTATATATAGGTGGTTTACATGGCATGAAAATATTGCTTTGGTTTTAGCTTCTTTTTTTATAATTTTATAAAGTTTATTATTCTTAACCAAATTAATAATATTATTATAGGATGAAGATGTTGCATAAATTAATTAGAGTTTATTTTGTGATAAAAAGAAGCCATAGATAATAATATGAATGAGATCATTGTTTGTTTTTTATGACTCTATTTTTGATTTTATATTAAAAATGTTAAAGTTCTCGTTTAATGGAAAAATATGGATGAATATACATATTAAAATCAACTTGTGAATGTGGCCATATAGTAATTAAATTAATACTCAGTTTGTTTTTTCATTTTAATCTTCTTTTGGATATAAACTATAGTAAAAATAATTAAATAAAATATTGACTTAAAAAAAATATATATTATATGGCTTCAAATGCTCAGCATTCACATATATATATATATATATATAAACGAATGTATATATGCATTAAAAGGTTAAATTAGGTAAATCACAATGCAGTAAATTAATGGTAAGACTGATACAAAATAAATTTAGGTTTCTCCAATCAATTGGTTTGGTAAATTATTTTTGTAACTAATTCTTTTCGTCATCTATTCCTAGCATTATTTTTTTAATTTTGAATAAAAATAAACTAAATTAGTAAACTATTTTTTTTGGGAACTCTGAATATGATTTTCTTAGTTTGTATAGTTTAAAAAATTAAAGAAAAGTAAAATTGAAAAAAATGAATAAATATTGTCTTGGTATTATAAAATAATAACTATTTTAGAATAAAAAATTTGTCTCAAAACGATTTGTATTTCAGAATGCAAGGAGAACATATATAATTACCAATAGTTAAGAATGTTAAAACACTTAAAATTAATATATAGAATAATTGAAGAAGAAAAAACTCAACTCTACAATATTTAAAATTATTTTTCATGCTCCATATTTTTTTCATATTGTGCATCAGTTATCGTAAAACATTTTGGAAATGCATTAATGAGAGCTCCTCTAGTACTATATTAAACTTTTTAACTAATAATATATATAAATAATATGTACCATCAACTTAACGTATTAATCTAAATTTCACATCTTATAGATTTATATGGTGATATGTATAGTCAAAACTAATAGAGTTATAAAACTATAAATTTAATTAAAAAAAGACTATATATATATATATATATATAGTTTCAATGAATGTGGAGATTAATTTATAGTGGGACAGTGAAGGAGAGAAGAGAACCTGCATGTTTGTTGAAAGACAAAGGGAAAAGGACAAGCACCATTTACAAGTTGAAAGATCTAATTTAAGGCTTACTATTAATTCCTTCCAAAGTGGACCATTTGATCACAAGAATTTGGTTTTACGTACATCTCAATGTGCATGGATGGGAAGTCCCACAAATAGCCAGCCAGCCAGCCACCCACTTGCACGTAGTACCATGCAAAGCATTAATGAAGGGGTTAACTAACTAGATTTGATTTTGATTAATTATTAATAATAACGTTGAGAGAGAGAGAGGGATACATATGGCCAAAAATAATAGCTTAACTACCTTAATTATAACACTCTAAAGATTGAGAGAGAAAGAGAGGGGAGAGTACTACTTCATTAATTAACAACCTCAATTATGATTCTCAAACTAAAGATAAGGAGATAGAGAGAGAGTACATACTTGATTAAAGAGCTTAATAATGATGATATTTTATGAGAGAGACATAAAAGTACTTATTTATATATAGCTGATCTCAGAAGGTTGAGAAAGACTCTACTTGATTAACTAGCTTAACTACAACACTTAAAAGGTTGAGATAAAGCTTATAATAATTAATAATAATTAATAATAATAATAATAATAATAGAGAATTTTGAGAGAAATTTGATAAGAATGAAAAAAATAGAATTGTCAAACATCACAACAATGATAATTGAGAAAAGCATCTTGAACTATAACAATGGTGACAAAATTTATCTTTAACTTGTGAATTTACATATATACAATTGATTGATTTATATTGTGTTTGGCAAGCATGAATAGATCCTTTATCCCTGTTTTTTGAAATAGCATTTGTAAATAAACATGTTTAATCCTTGTTCTAATTATACAAGACTTGGTTTTTGGATATATATGAATAAAGATGGATATATAAGTATTGGATATCTTTATTCATCTCCTAAAAATTTGGTTTATGTCAACATAATTATCCATTGCCAAACACAACACTTGTTTTAAAAGTTAAAACTAAAGCAAAACAAATATGCATATCCAACCCAATTACCTATAGAAGTTAATTAACATGCATAAAATATGATAAATCAACATTATATGCTTTATGTTGTTAGAATAAAACCCATATATTTAAAGTAGAATCTTTAAATACATATGCCTTTAACACCAAGCAACTAAAGATGTAGAAGCTTAGAACTATATATATATATATATATATATATATATATATATATATATATATATATATATATATATGATTGAAAAGGCATGAGACAAGGGAATCAGGATGGAAGATATGAGAAGGACCATAATGTACAAGCTTTTGAAGTCATGGTCCACATCCTCATTGGACTCTCAATCATGCAGCCATGGTTAGTTAGCAATCAATCATTTGAACTCTTTGTTTCATTTAATCTTGAAAATTAGCATCCAATGCATACACATTATATATATATATATATATATGTGGCTTGTCTTGAACCACTGCAAGTGAAATATATTATGAGAAAAATTGCTCAAATATATATAATGCACCATTCCATTATTAATTTAAGCGAAATTGAGTAAATGTCAGTATGTGAATAATATCAAGCATCTCTCACATAAAACTTAGTGAAATCAAACTAGAACTAAACAATGTCCACTCTCCCACATCCTTGACCAAAGCTTCATATTGCACACACAAACACATGCACATAAACTTACAACTTGCTATGGTCCTCCACATCTCTCTCTCAAAGAAGCAAACATTTGATCTTTAATGAAGGTCTCACGTGTGTTTTGAACTAGACATGAAGGTACTGGTGGAGTGAAGTGGGGGACCTAGCATTTGAACTTGGACAATTAATTATATATATGTATATATTGGCATGGAATTAATTGCAAGAAATTATAGAAGAAGATGGTGTATGTGAGCTGTTAGGAAAGGTTGCCAAGTCTTGCATGACTCTTCACAATCTTTCAGTCTCTTTTTGTGAGTTAGCTTATGATTTCTCTTCTACTTTAATGGAGAGATGTGGACTTGTTGTCTTAGGTGCATGTCTTGTTTTATCAAGTGATCAGATTCTTGTTTTCTCCCACTAATTTTATTTTGTCCTTAGGTTAACATTGTGTTGCCTTTGCTAGTGTGGCCGTGTACGGCCAATGATTCAACCATATTAATTACTTTTTTTCCTTTTTTTTTTTTTAACCTTTTATATATCAAATCCATTTTCTTAAAACTTCATTCTGATTCTCATTTTGTTATAATTAACAATATTAATCGTAATTATTATTAATGGGGAAGCACAAAGTTAGTATTATTTGACAACTTAATGATTAGTGCATAATTAATATACACACTTTAATTATACATGATTATTGCATGCACTTTACTTGTCTTCATGCATAAATTTATCTATTTTAGTGCTACTTTGGTTATTTTGTGCTTTGATGAGTACGCAAATAAGTTTTGGGACAAAAAAAATTACGACTTAATCGGAGTGAAAATAGTTGAAAAGAACAAATCAAGAGAACATAGCAAAAGCATGGGCGAGCTGAGGCTGCGCAGATTATAGAAATTTAGAATTTTCAGCGCACAGTCTTTGCACGGTCTTCATGGTCGTGCATCATAAAAGCACAAGCGTGCTTGAAGCCATGAAGATTACTAGAGATTTGAATCCCTAGTGTAGCCAGTGATTTGCGTATGTCAAACATATACTAATTAAGCAGGGTGTGCACCGCTTTTTTACTTGCAATTAAAAGCCTGAAAGTTAGATTTTCAAAAGGGATTTTTGGCAAGAAATTGATTGATGGCTAGGGTTTGGATAGGAGAGGGAAGCAAGCCATCCAAGGAGGAGTCAATGCCGCTCCAGTGACCGGTTGAGTTCTCCCTTGATAGCCTTGTTTTACCCAACCTCAGAGTCTTTATCTTCATCCATCGAGAGAGAGAGTTTGAGGGATTACGTTTTCATTCATGTTTTTGTTGATATATTGTACTTTGATTTTTCGAAGGCTAAACCATCATTAAGTACCTCAAACCATGAACCTTGAGACTTTTGTGTATTTAATTTCCTTTCATATGATACTAGCTTTGCGTTTCTTGTGAATCTCCTATGTTGTTTTATGCTTATAATTGTTTTGTCTGAAAGTAGTAATTGCATATTTGATTGATATGATAATTAGGCTTAAGAAATCAATTATGTTAAGTGCTTATATACGAGATAAGGGTTGAGCGCACACTTAGAGATATGGTATATGGTGTCAAACTCTCCGAATTGGGATTGAACCTAGTAGAGAGATTCACGAAGAGTGATGCAATCATAAGGCAACTCGTACTGTCATATGAGATTAGAATTGATTTCCTAGACCAAAGGGATCAATTAATTTAGGAATCTCCACATGTCCAAAAATACTTGATTTATAGTCAATATAGAAAATCTTTGCACGAATGCCTTAAGAGAATAGAGTCTGGGGAACCATCTTATCTTTTTGCTGATTTTTATCACGCCAATTGAGTCTTGTTTGATTTGTCTTCTCATTCACTTAGGATTAGTATTATCATCACCCCAATTCACTAGTTAGTAGTGTTAGGAGAAATGATCATTAAAGAATTGATTACCCAATCTACGATTACTTTACAACTTATATGACCCGTGCACTTGCGTTCTATATGCAAATGGAGTATTACTTGTCTAACTAGATGATCATACTGGTGTGGCATGAAATGGCATGGCAGTGGATTATGAGGCATTATGGGCTAAAGACTATTAAAGGAGTTATCTTTGGAAAAGCTATAAAAGGCAAGGATGATCTCACTTCAGTGACAAAGTATATTAGGCAAGTGGAGTAACATGGAGTGGCTACTGGAGAAGTAAGCAAGAGGAAACTAAATTAGTCAATGGTTTAAGTTGCCTAGAGGAAGCCTAGTTTAGTAAGTAACCAAATGAAGGCATAATATATATTTGATACGGCAGCTAATTTTAGAGGAAGCTATTTAAAGATGAAGCTACATATAGATGGAGATATTTGGAACTATATGACAACATACTGTAAAGATTTAAGACATGATATGGTATAGGACAAAACTTGGATGAAAGGAAGGTTAAGTGTGGTAACTAGAATATTGGGAAGAACTAAACTTAAATGAATCGAATATCAAGTTTAGTAACGAGAAGATTATGAAGAACCAACTTAGGTGACTTGGAGATCAAGTTTGGTGGAAAATCTTTGAAATCATTGAAGGCTATCTTTGGTAAGTTGAAGAAGCACCATAGTGGTGTATGACCCTTGAGAGAATATTGTTGACTGGACCATGAGGAGTTCCGCTAGTTCTTGCCAAACTGAGATCTGGAGAATTCGACAATATTCGACTTAGACAAAACCAAGAGGGTTGGAGGTGCCTTAAGATTGAAGTGCAAGTGAAGCTAGAACTCAATCAAGGTTAATAGGAGAGCCACATTACAAATTTGGTTATAATAAGAGTTGAAATGATTAAATTTGGAAGATGCCCAAATTAGTGACTACGGAGATTCTAAAAAAGGAGGTTCTATTTTTAGAACCTGAAAATGTCTATATAAAAGCATGCTTTGAAGATTTAGGATGTGCCACTAGGAGAGAGACCTAAAAGTATAGGTGACAGAGGGTGCGTATAATCTTTGGTAAGGATGAGTAAGAAAGTTGTATCTCTATTTATTTTAACAAATTTAGCTCCAAGCTTGGCCCCAAACGGAGGTTGTTGTTGATTCGGATTGGACAAACAATCCTTGTGTCTCTTCTTTTATTGTTTATGATTTATCGTGTGTGTTTGTGTAATTTTTTGAGTAATAATCAACCCATAACACTCCAATGGAATTATCAATTATATTTATACTATTAATGACATAATCAATAACATATTTGTCTTTATCAAACATAATCTCCATTTCTCAAGTACAAAAAAAAAAAAACACAACTAAAATGTGTCATGATTTTTTCCGTGGTTTTACTTGTGAACTTGTATTTTTTGGTTTTAAATTATTAATGTACCATGATTTATTGATTTTCATTAAGTAAACTAATGGATACTCTAAATTTAAAATTAAGTTATAATAATTAAAATCATTCCTATATCTTATTAAGGAAATTGATGGAAAACATTAATTCCCACTCCTTTTTAAACCATTTGAGTGATTAGACGTATATTACATACATGATTCATATTATGTTTTTGTTGCCCTTCAAATGAATGCATGAAGTTTATTTCATCTCTCTTTTTTTTGTACTCCATATACCATTAACTATTGGTTTAATTATGGTTTGTTTAGTTGTCTTTAAGTAAATTTACATGTAAGTGAAATTACGATGTAACTCGAAAATTATGTATTTTAACTTCCATCACAGCTGTTTGGTTTGTTGTAACTTAAAATATTGTATTTGTTTTTTCTTTATTTGATTTGATGTAAGTTTAGGAGTATAATTACTATATAAGTGAAATGGTAATATTACCCCTATCACATATTACTATATAAGTGAAATGGTAATATTTAATATTATTTATAAAATCATTTTATTATATAGTATGCTTCAATTTTATCCCTAAAAACTATTAATTACATTAACTTTCATTATTTAAGATTAATATTAATTTAAAAAATTAATTAATTTAGTGGTTGTTTATTAAATTAAAAAAATGTAATATAATTCAATTATATGTCATAAAAATATTTTTTATATAGATTAAATAGGATTTTATAATGATATTGGTGTGGGGTATGAGAGTTGGGAAAGTAACTTCAATGGTTGAAAAAGTTAATAGGGAGTGGTAATTATAACAATTTGCTTTTACTGTATTTTTACTTACAGCTAAATTGGTTGTAAGTCAAAATACATCAAAAAAACTGTGATGTTGTATTTGCTTTTACATGCAAGTGATATTTTACAGCAAACCAAACATAGTTTTACATGTAAAATAACTTATTTTATAGCCACTTACATCTACTTATATACAACCAAATAATCCCTTATTGTATTATCAATTGTAGATATATAATCTAGTGCATTCCGTTTGGTTCGGAAGTGAATTGTCGAAGTGGTGGAAGTCTGGAAGTGGCACTTCGGTGGAAGTGAACAGTTCAGCTGGAACTATCCACTTCAGTGTGTTTGATTCAAGCTGAAAACTGGACTTCAGATAACACTTTCTGTGTTTGGATGGTTGAAGTGGGGATATGATCACCAATTCTGTGAGGGGATAAAGTTGTTCTTTCATGTTTTTTACATTTATATGAATTTAATTAAATGTTTTAATTACTTTATTACGATGGTAATAAATAATTTATTTATTAAATTAAAAACTTTGCACATCACATAATTAATTTAATACCATGCTATTAAATTAAATTAAATCGGTTAATATATTATGCTTAATTATTAATTAGTGAGGGTAGTTATTTAATTATTTTATTACCATGGTAATAATTATTCTATTTATCATTGAAAAATATTGCAAAGTGGGCTGAAGTGGAAGACTGAAGTGGTGACTTCGGGATTTTTTTCAACTGAAGTCAGACACCGAAGTGGCCGAACTCAAAAGTTGTCACATCATCACTTCCGGATTCAAATCAGTGAAACAAACACACTGAAGTGGGCTGGAAGTGGCCACTTCGGCCACTTCGGTGAAACAAACGGCAGGCTAACAAATTAAAAATTATAATAATTAAAGTAACTCTATTATATTCCTCTGATCCTTAAATAATCAAGATTAAAAATAATATATAATTTCAATTACATAAGATACCCATTTTCTTTTTATTTGCTGTCATGTCACTTTTAATCATGTTTTAAATATATCAGAATGTCACTTTATATATGATTAGATTATTATTTTTTATATAGTTATATATAGTCTAATTAATGTTTTTTTTTTAACTTAAACTTTCTACGTAAATTATCTATTCTAATTTAACTATTGGTTAATATTAAAATATTAACATATTTTAAACACATTAAAGCAATAAATGATCAACACACATGCACTTTTATATCAAATTCAGAATATATTATTTAGAACTCCCTAGACAGATATATTTTTTTTTCACCATTTATTAGTTCCTCCTCTGACTTGTTACCATTTAATAAGTGTTAGAATTTTTTTCCCCTCCAAAGAAGGGCACATGGGATATAAACCAAGAGTTAAAGCCTATATATATAAACCAAGTTACCCTAACTTTATCATACTCCATGTCACTCATCTCCATCATTTTAATGATAATGAAAAGGATATGCTTGGTTCCTCTCTCTCTCTCCCTCTATATGTAACGTTAGTCAATGAAACTAAGTTAGCATTGTCCAAGTCTCACGTGTGAAGAAAAGTAAATTAAGTAGGGGACCAAGGTTTGATCATGGAGCTTTGGCATAGTTGGTAAGTTGTTAGGAATGTTAGTTTGGTCTCCATTGAAAATTCTTCTCATATGATGATAAATAAAATTTTTAATCCTTTTTCTAAGTGGTAGGTCCCATATATACATATATTCTCTCTCATTTCTCTTCTCAATTTAATGTTAGATAAGATATGAAAGACTTGTTGTCTTGAGTGATTGTTTCCTTTGTTCTCATTGGATTCTTTGTCATTCTTGCTTTAACTGTTTGAAAAATTTTCAAAGTATGATAGTTATATAGATCATCTTTATACACAAAAACATATATATGGATTTCTCAATCCAACCAAACAAATACCCCCGTAGTGTTAAAGAGCTCATAGTCCAATGGCACCACCCCCATTTGCTTCAGATTGATGCATAGTAACAATTTCATTATTTGAATTCAGATTTTTCCAGTAATAAAATAGTAGTAACAGATCCTCGGTGTGGACTCGGGTTTATAACCCGAGCCTCACATCCCTGAATGAGGGCGCTCGGCTCGATAATCAATTGCTTGTCCCACACACACCCCTAACTAACTGCGGTTCCGCATTTGTAAAAAAAATGATTTAAAACTAATATGTCAGAACGTAATAATTTTAAAATAATTGAATTAAAATCTATAAACCTTTAAAAAAACATAGTGATACTTCCATAATATACTGTGTCATGCCCCGAACCCAGAGCGCTGACAAACGGCCGCAAATCTACAAGGCCGAGACCAAGTAAGTATGCAAGGCCTCAGAAAAACTAATCTCTTGCTAGCCACCAACTGGCTAAACTAGACTATGACTTGGTTAACGATCCCGCTAAGCTGCCCACCAAGTAACCCTACTCTTAATCTAAAAAAAAAAGAACAAACTTTATGAGCTCGAGAGCCCAGTAAATAACCACTAAAAGCATTTGGGATCAAATAAAAGTGTCAAAAATTCAGAACAAAAATCATTACTATGATACAATAGACATATGTCAAAATACAATTCGGAAACAAAACAAAATGGTTCAACAGAGTTTGATTTTTCAGATAAACACAGTATAGGTCTCCCAATTGACTATGATCAAAACAAAATATCAGAGGTCATTTGTTTACCCTCGGTGACCCGAGCCAGAATATCATAATTCATTTGTTTACCCTCGACCCCCAATGACAGGGTTATGCATAGTTAATTGGAGACTACAACTTATAGATCAAAATAGTTGTTCGTAAATAACATAATAGCAAGGTTCAGACTGAGTGAAAACATAATAATCCACCAAACCAAAAATGTTAATATTCATATGATCCCATTTTCCGTATATCAAAATAAGCCAATTATTTTCAAATCAAATAGCTTAACAAATAGGTTGTAATATAAATTTATACAACTTAGAATATATAACCTATGTAGTTTTTGAAAAACATGACTGAATAAATAAATAACCAGAAATCTAGTTAATTAAAAGTAAAACAATAAATACTCAAAATAGTAATTTAGCAAGTGTGGAAAAATGTATACATATATTAGAATTTATATGTGGATTACTTACCTGACTAACACAAGAAATCTAATCTGACACCAATTCAAGGGAAAAAGAACCTATTAAATCACCCACAAGATATAAAATTTTAGGGGTATGCACGAAAGATTTCAAAACCCTAATGATGCTACTAAGGTTAAGGGCTAATGAGCGAGGGTAATGCAAAAGAAGTTTTCAGAAGGGTATAAATGCAAAAAGGGTCAAGATATTATTTTCTAAATTCGGATTCTTGACCATTGAGAACCAAAACATGTATAACTTTGTCTATCATCCTCCAAATCATAAAATTCTTTCTTCTACGAAAACTAGATAGATGAGGCTATGACATATCCAAAATTCACACTGATTAGAATACTATTGAATTTATAGCATCAATTTGAATGCCCATGTATTTATGTAAACCAGTAAAATCATGTATGACCCTTTTAACATGCATATCTCTCAGAATACATCCTCAAATAACATGATATTATAGGAGTAGATAGTTAATTCAATCAGAAATAACTTTTGTATTTTGCATCTTGCCTGATTCAACCTTTAACACCATAAAAAATATTAATCAATCTCTAAGTTCTGCACAGAATACTATTTAACGTAGCTACACTAATATGGTTGTATTTCAAAAATTACAGATCTATAAAATCTAAAATTTTGCACGTACTTAGTTGATATCGAACCCTATCTTTCTTATTGTTCACACTACAAGAAAAACATCAATTAGCTTGGGACAATTCCCTAGCTAAAATTATAAAATCCCTGGCTAATATTCATTAGCGAGGGATTTCCCAGGGCTTAATATCCCTAGGTAATAGCCTCGTGGGTAATAATTTACCCAGGGATTTTATAATCTCTTGCTAAATAGCAACGAATTATTCCGTGGGTAAATAATAAATTCCCTGGGTAATTAATGTTAATCAATTCATCAAAGACAAGGAATTTGCTTTGAAACATTTCCTGGGAAATCCCTAGGTAATGCTAGCAAGGGAGTTTTCATAGGTAATCCGTTGCTAAAGTTCAAAAAATTGAAATGTTAGTCTCTGGGTAATCCCTGGGTAATATTACCCAGGGATTATGTCCTGGGTAATTTGTTAGTATTTTGATGTAGCAGTAATGAATCATACCCTTGCTAATCCCTTGCTAAATATACGAAGAGATTATGTCCTGGGTAATCCGTGGGTGATAAAATTTTAAAAAATGATTATTCCCTGGGTAATCCCTTGCTAATATAAAACAAAGTTTTAATTATTTAATTTAAATTATATTATAAATTATAATACAAAAAACCTGTATTAAATCATTCATTTAGAATAATCAGTAAATTTTACTACAACATGCTAAAAATAACAATTGCAATATATCATAACCAAGTATGAAAGATAAAATTAAACATTGTCAAAGACATTAAAAACAACACAATTCATATTCAAAATAGCTTCAAGCACATATAGCTAATATAAGTGGCAAGTACTAAAACTCAAAAGTATCACAAGCAAGCAACAAATACGAGAAATATGTCACAAGATAAGAACATTAACTACTACGTTGGTGGAGTAGGATTAACATCTTCATCATGACCTGATTGATTTGTTTGAGAAGGTGCTTGATTTTGAGATATAAGTAATTGTAACACCCTCCTCATTTCAGCCACCGCTTGTCGAGTTTCTTGAAGCTCTTGTTGAGTTTCTTGACGCTCTTGTTGATGCCGTTCTTCTTGCATTTGGAGTTGATTACGGACAGATGCTAACTCATTTTGCAAATCTTCATTATTTTGCATGGTAGATGTTGCAGTTGAGTTATTAACATTTGAATTAGAGCATCCATAATAGGAAGATGCTTGAGAACCAAGACCATAGACTCTTCTTTTCTTCTCTCCACCAACAGCTTCAATATAAAGGGCCAATTCATCTACTGGAGTAGGTCCTGAGTTTGTTGATGTAGATTCTGTAGAAATTGCATGTTGTTTCAAGGTCAACATCTTATCCTACATTGAAAACAAATGTTAATAATACAAATTTAGAAGTAAAAAAATTAACTTGCATTAAAATGAAATCGGTCTTAGAAATGATTACATTGATTGTCTTTGACTTGAGATCTACAAACGTTTCCCCATCATGTTTTTTAGTATGAGTATGCAAAAAAAGCTCATGTGGAGTGGCTTTTCGACCCAATTTAGATTCCTATAGCAATACGAAACATTAAAATTTCTTAGCAACATTTAATACATGAATTTGCAAAATAAAATAAAATAAACACATTTCAATACATTTAAAATCTTATATTTATACTTACAAGCTTCTTCCCATGCTCAACATTAGATATTGACCCTCCTGTATGGCATGATGGCCCAGCAGTACTACGTCGATTTTTAGAATTTATCTCTTGTTTCTTCTTAAATGTAGGTCTATCCCAGACAGCTTTCCAATGCTTGTACTCCTCTTCACTTAGATACTCAGGCTTTGTTGTTGCATCCCTTATATCCCTCAAAAAATCACTATATCGTTGTGAGGCTTTCAAAACCCAAGCTTCCTTAACTTGTGCCTCTAATGAGGAATCCCAAATAAAGTGCTTCTACATAAGATAAAAAATATTTCAATGTTTAAAACAAGTAAAAATAAAACAAACAAATAAATAAATTAGAAATGATAATGAATAATACCCGAAATTCTTCAAAATAAAAGTCTCTTATAGGTTGTGACACTGTCTTCCATGTGTATCCTTCAAAGTCAACTTTTTCCTTAAACTTTTTTGTGATTATCCTTGCACACTTGCTAGATGGCTCTAACCTACCATAGTTTAAGTATAAAATAAGCAATAAATAGTGAACAAAACAAATACTATGATTGTCAAATTGTGAATACTTACAATCCATTAACAACTGTGATACGTAACCTCCCAACAATGGTTGAAGCATCTTGTATGCTACCATAGTTTGCTTGAGTATCACTAACAGCTACAACATTTTGATTGGGTTGTTGAGATCCAATACCATTCACTGTTTCCTCAACACTTGGAATAGTGGCATTTGAAAATGGCACACTATCAGCATTGCTTGATCTTTCAATGTTTGAATGAGCATGAGAAGTGCCGCCTCCACTCCTTCGACCTCTTAATCTAGTCCTTTCTTTACCTCTAGCCATATCTATAAAATTATAAAAATATAATTAGTTGATAACAAAATAAGTCAACATATGTAAATAATACATGATATAAATAAACTAAACAATGTCTTTTGAAAAAAGAAATATAACTTAGCAAAAGAAAACTGACAATGCACAATAATCATAACTTCAAAAAAATTGCAAATCAAGTAGTACAATATATAAGGTGTATTGCAGTTGTTCACCAATCTAACAAGAAAACTAATGATTACAACTCATTATCATCGGAAATGTATTCATCTTCATCATTTTCTGATTTGTCTTCGGTTTCATAATCTGTTTCAATTTCATCTTCCAAGTATATCATCATGGCTATTATCAACCTCCATTGAACCTCCATTTGAATCATTTAGAGGTCTTGGTATATCATCGACATTGTCAATGGAGTGCTCTTCGATTTCATCTTCTTGCAATGCCAAATTTGCTAGTGGAGCATCAATAATTTGTCTTGGCTTAATTTTGCATACGGCCCACCAATTATCCTTGTCACGTTTCATGCTTGGATAAGATGTATAATATACTTGTATTGCTTGTGTAGATAAAATGAAGGGTTCATCCTTGTTAAACCTTTTTTTGTGATTGATATCCACAAGATTGTAATCCTTATGTATCTTCATCCCAATATTTAGAGTTGGATCAAACCAATCACACTTGAACAATGTAGTCCTTTTTATTGGGAGTGCAGGATACTCTAATTGTATAATCTCTCTCAAAAGACCATAATAGTCATATGATGTTGCACTATAATTGGAACCCTTTACACAAACTCCACTATTTGTTGTCATTCTTCTCGCACCATGCTCAGTTGTGTGGAATTTATACCCTTTGATGAAATACGGTGGATAAGTCATCACAACTTTTAAAGGCCCGATTGCGAGATCCTTCATCATTTGATCTGTCACATTATTATTAGGATCCCATGCCTACATAATAAGATGCACTATTAATATTAATAGACAATAAATCAATATAGTAAGATTGATAAATAAGACGAATATATAAAGCTTAAGACTTACATAAATCTTAAACCGGTTAGCAAATTCATTTTCCAATTTATCATCAACTTGTGCATCGGTTATATTAGGTGTATCTTTCACCACCTCTTCCACAAATATCCTTTAAAAGACGAAACCATTTGTGTTAAAAAAAATAAACTAAAAGTTTTTTTTTTAATTAAATTGAAGTAGAGAAGTATACTTGACATATTGTTGAACCTCATCACAATTTAGTAAGACATAAGTTTGAGCTTGATGGTATTCTTTATCGGTCAAACGTCTTGATTTTGCTTGCCCATATGGTCGACCGGGAAAACTGAATATTGATAAAAGACCTTGAGATGCTTCAACCTCTCCTCCATCATCATTACGAGGTACTTTTCTTAACTTTGTGTTCACATGAGGCTCGAAGTAATATGAACAAAAAGTTGATGATTCTTCAATTAAGTACGCATTACAAATTGAACCTTCAACCTTGGCTTTGTTAGTTACTTTCTTCTTTAAATGACGCAAGAACCTAAATTATAAATAAGAATAGTTATATCAAATTTAAAAAAATAGACATTATACAAAATCATATAGGCTGAATTTATATTAAAGTTTACCTCTCAAATGGGTACATCCAACGATATTGCACTGGCCCTGCTATCTTTGCTTCATATGGTAGGTGAATTGGAAGATGTTCCATTGAATCAAAGAAACCTGGAGGGAATATACGCTCCAACTTGCACAATATTATGGGAATTTCTTCGATAAGCCTGTTCATGTCTTCTACTCTAATCGTCGAACAAGTAATATCTTTGAAAAATAAGCTTAGCTCTGTCAAAGCTTTCCATACCGACAATGGTAATAATTCACGAAAGGCTATAGGGATTAACCTTTGCATGAATACATGGCAATCATGGCTTTTCATTCCATACATCTTATACTTACACATATCAACACACCTTGCCATGTTTGAAACATACCCATCCGGGAACCGAAGTTGACTTACCCATTCACAAACAACTTTTTTTTCCTCCTTACTTAAGCTATAGCAAGCTTTAGGATATTTCCCGGTCGCATCATTTTTCTCCAATTCTTTACGCTTGCAATATATTTTCACATCCTCTCTTGCTTTTGCATTATCTTTGGTTTTGCCTTCCACATCCATCACGGTGTCAAACACATTTTCAAAAACATTTTTTTCAATATGCATGACATCGAGATTATGGCGGATGAGATTAGTACTCCAATAAGGCAAATCCCAAAATATGCTACGCTTGTGCCATCCACTTGACTTAGAAATAGGAGCATTCCACTGTTCAGCACCAACTTCTGTTATTTTCTTTAACTTTAAGTCTTCGATTTGTTTCAAAATTTGATGCCCAGAAAAAATAGCAGGAGGTGGTGAGTCTTCAATCTTGTTCTTTAGAAAATCATTTCTGTTTCTTCTAAAAGGATGATGTGTAGGTAGGAATTGCCGATGACAATCAAACCATGATACCTTACCACCATTAATAAGGCTAAAAGACTTTGATTTATCCATACAATATGGACAAGCTTTTTTGCCTGCTGTACTCCATCCTGATAGCATTGCAAAAGCTGGGAAGTCACTAATGGTCCACATGAGTGCAACTCTCATCTGAAAATTTTGTTTTTTGGACACATCATATGTCTGTACTCCAACATTCCATAAATGTTTTAACTCTGCAATTAATGGTTGCAAGTACACATCTAACTTCTGCTTTGGGTTTTTAGGACCAGGTACAATAACAGTTAAAAACATATAAGGGTCCTTCATACACATCCAAGGCGGCAAATTGTATGGTGTGATAATAACAGGCCAACAAGAATATTGCTTGCCTGATTGTCCAAATGGTTGAAACCCATCAGTAGATAACCCAAGTCTTACATTTCGAGCCTCTGATGCAAAAAGAGGATGAATGAGATCAAAGTGCTTATAATTAAACACAAATCAAGGTGTTAAACATAAATACAATAATATTCAAGGTCTTATAATTAAAATAAAAAAATAAAAAATGGGGGGCCACAATGGGGCCCATTAATTATTCTTTGGTCTTTAATCCTCTTTATTGGGAAAAAGAGCATTAAAACATCCATAGTTGTTTGAAACAGAGCAAGTCAAATGCACTTCAACTTTGTTTTTTTTTTTTTTTAACAACCAATCATATAGTTCATAAAGACAAGAATCAGAACTTGGTGAAAATGTATCTAGGTCAACATTCATATTGCTCCTTTAGAGTTTACAAATCATCCTATAATGCTTTACAAATCATCCTTTTAGGGTTTACAAATTATCCTATAATGCTTTACAAATCATCCTTTTAGGGTTTACAAATCATCTTATTAATCATCATATATATGCTTTAATTAATCTCCTGTTAATTAATGTGACATGCATTACGCCAAAATCTTATTAAGAACTCAAACATGATTGAATCACTCACTAATTTCACTCAAATCACTATCTGAATGTGCTCTCCCTTCCACTCATGAGCAAGAACACAACCAATTGATCTTTAATCACACACCCAATCTTAGTCTTTTTCAATTATACCAAAAATTAATTTTCAATCAACTAAATATGGTCATCAACCAATCTTCGTTTAGTCGCTTATGAACTTTAATAAAACTTGAATGAACCTCCAGCATAATCTTTAATTAATTTAAATATTTAACTTAATTTGGCACTCACCTAATTTAGTTTCAATCAAGGATGGTCTTTGAGCAATTCTCATAGTCATCTTCGGATATAATTAATTAATTTCCTGTCTCATGTAACTCTCCATAAAAATAATAATTCCTTCAGTGAATCATTAATTCTCTAGAGGAACCAAGCCTGATATAGCTCTTCAATTAATAGCAAAGCAAGACTCCATTTCAGCTTAAAAGTAGGTAGGATACTTAATTTGTCATTCTTCACATTAAATCTATTTGATTAAGTATAATACTTGGGAAATAACCAAACTCAAAACAATACAATAAGCTCATTATTCTATTTAAGCAGTAATTAGCATTTTTAATGAAAAATTGCTTGTTCAAAAAAAGCAACAAAGAAATGCATCACCATCAAACATGGGGAATTAACAAGATCGAAAGAAGAAGAAAAACCCAAGGTTGATCAAATGGTGCACGAGGAGGGGACGAGCCGCCGAGATTCACCGCAACCACCCCGCCAAAGGAAGCTCGAGATTAGGGCTTCTTCAATAGCAAAGAGATGAAATGGCTGCTGCTCACTTTTCTCTCAATGCCTCTTTTCCTATCTTGACGATGGATACCTAGCTATTTACAAATCGCCCCCATAAATATTCAAAATTCTTGCTTCTTATTTGATAGAGTTTAAAAATAAATAAATAAAAATTAGGGATATTTCTGTAATGTATCCTTTTAACCAATTATTTTTCTAGTGTTATTTACAAAAATAAGAAATTTAAAATATCTATGTTATATATGGATTCATTTATTCTACCGACGGAATTCCGTCGCTATTAACCTAAAGTTTCGGTCGGAATTCCGTCAAGACGTGGTCGGTAATATATCAATTTTCCGTCGGCAAAAAAAAATTCCTACGGATACAATTCCGTCGGTATTATAAATTTTTTTATACTAAATCCGTGGGTAATATTATTAAGTAATACTGACGGAAGTCCGTCGTCATTAATATACAATATTTGTCGGTAACACTTACCGACGGAAAGTTGTCGACACATTCGTCGGTAATGTGGTCGGTATTATAAACTACCACCATTACGGAAATCCGTCGGTAGTTCGTCGGTTATTAATTATTTTATTTTCTTTTGATGCAAATTTTTTAATAAAAATCATACTATTAAAGTTTATATATATATATATATATAATGAAGTTTAAACAATAACTACTAAGATTTTGAAACTCAATAACAAATCTAAGAAAAGCAATTTAATACTCTTATAAAAAAATAAAGTTACTTTATATTTACCTAGGGATTAGCTATGAACTAAACATGATGGTTATAGTCCCTAGCTAATCCCTAGGTAATTTTTAAGATCAACAATTTTACCTACAGAAAGTAATCATTTGCTAAATAAAAATCCTAACAAATAAAAGTACCCAGGGATTAGCTACGGACAAATAACAACGATAATTTACCCTAGCTAATCCCTGGGTAATGTAAAAGCTCTTCCATTTACCTAGGGATTAGCTAGGGAACAATAACAACGAAGAATTTACCTAGCTAATCCCTGGGTAATGTTAAAATTGTTCAATTTTACCCAGGGATTAGCTAGGGTATAGATACCAACGGATAATTTTCGAGGGTAAATCATTACTAAATATTACCCGCGAAGTTCCCGCGATATTTAGCAATGGAATAGCTTGGGAAGGTTTTGTCGTTGCTAATTCCCTAGGTATTTCCCTGTGTAATCCCTGGGTAACGTTTTTAATCGTTATAGCTAATCATTCCTTTCTAATCCTTAGCTATTCCCTGGCTAATTACCAAGGAAAATGTTTCCTGGGTAAATTCCGTTGGTAATTAACAATTTTATTGTAGTGTCACTTTGCTCTATTCAACTTCTAAAGTCATGTATTATGCCGGTCAATCTTCAGGTTCGGCAGAGAATATTATTTTACAAAACTACACTAATAAGGTTATATTTCAAAAACCACAATGGTATAAAATTTGTAATTTTGCAAACTAAATAAAATCTAGGGTTACTTACCTCACACATGCCGATAAATAAGTTCTTGATGGGGTTTCTCATGCTTGACTGCTCTCCAACTAAATAATCTGAAATTTAAACTAGAACCTTGTTTTCCCTAAATACCACGATCATAAATTTCATGACCTTGGAGGAGTGATCAATAATTTAAAAACTGAATCAAGAATTTATTAGGGAGATAAGGAAGGGTCTCTTGAATTTTTTAAAAAAATAACTAAATAATAATAATAATCCTAGATAAGGTAGGATTTCATAAGTGAATTACAAGATAGACTAGATAATAAAAAATAATAAAAAAATGTGGGGTCCACACACTGTTTTAATATCTTTTAACCCAATATTAAAAGTTTAAAGTAAATTAATTTCTAAAATATTGATTAGGATTAAAAAACATCTAAATCAATCTTTATCTCAAAATAAACTTAAATAAGATTTAAATTAATACTAATATCCCCATCACAATGCATGTTTTTTTATGGCCTTAATTTTTCTTCATAATACTTTATGTTGAAGCCATCTTGTCAACATGCTTTTCGTGGGATTTGTGTATAAATTTATCAAATCAAAAATTTAATGACCAACCAACGGCTTTCATGTGTGTGTATATATATATATTTACGTAAGTCAGTAGCACAGGCGTGAAAATATCCTCTTGAATGTTTAATACTATAATTTCATATAAAATGATGTAATTACTAAATTTTTTTAAAAAACGTTATCAAATTCTTTTTTTTTATATTTTTGAGTTTTTATGTTTGTTATAAATTAAATAAATTATTTCAAAAACACAGACAAATTAGGAAGTTAATACTTCAATCACTCATGTGCCCTAATTTTAGTAGTGAGCTGACGTTCAAACAAATCATTTTCTTCCACATAAACAAAAATATCTTACAAAAACAACCCAATACTAATTGACGCAGAAATTATTGGCAAGTCCCCTTTTTTTTAAAAAATAATTATTTTTAAATAACCTACACTTGAATTAAGTAGAAATGTACGGAGCTATATGTTAATTAACACTAGAAAATATTACAATATTTAGTTGGCAGTGCCAAGATAGATCAATTTATCTCATGTTCAATGTTTTCATGTTTACTGAAATCACAAAAGGTAATCATTGGCTTGTAAATTTCTCAAAATTTACTAAATGTGCAAAAATGAAGAACAGAAACAACAATTGCAGGATGATAAACATTGAAACCAATGTCATTTATTTTTATGAAGCATAAATTCTCATTTCTTTGCTTTAATTTCCCATCATAAATATGAGTAATCTCAGACATTTCAGAGATGCATTATTAGCATGCAAATACCTCAAATTTCGACAAAATCTCACCACTGCAAAGCAAATGCTCATGATGATTTACAGTTTAATTATTTTACCTTCCATGGCTTCCATCTTTGCCAGGCAAACTCTGCAAAGCAAAGGTTCATACCAAGGGCGAAATCTTTTCGGCTTCGATGAGCCAACATTATTTATAAAAGTTCCTTCACCAGGTTTCATCCCAACCCAGCAAATAGCGCAAATGAACTGGTTGAACATACACTGCATTGGACATTTTGCTGCAGATAATCTGCAATTCAAACAGAAAATTTCTAAACTAGATTCATTCGCAATCGAATATTCCTGAGTTTCATATGTACCTTTCAGCAAGAACTGCAGAACCATCTTCAAATATTTCCTCCACGACGTCAGGCTCGGATAATTCTAGCCGGTATTTAGATGATGAATCACGCGGCTTTTTAAAAAACACTGACTTGAATGTCACCATTCTCTGCTTCATGGATGGTGTAACAGAAGGGGTTAATTTCTCCAATGGTAATATATCGACAACAATGCAAGTAGTATCATCTCGTAAACCCTTTATATGAACAACTTCCTGCATGGAAAACAGCGGCATTGAATCAAATTAATGTCAAAACTAGTCGAAAAAAGTATCCAAGATGATGTACTTTGATGATTTGAGTAGCTGCTTTAACTGCAGGTAATCCACAAGAAACGTTCAGAACCATTTCAGTTGTTAATGAATCCCACACTCCATCACTTGAGATGATTATTCGACCTCCAGCTTTAGATAACTGCAGCAAATCAAGCACATCAATTTTTTTTTTCTTTTTTTTGCCCTGAAACAATAGAATCGTTATTGAATTGCAAACCTTGATTTGCTTAACATGTGGAATAGGGACAATTGCAGTGCTAGCATTTATATCTCCGATTGTTCTGGATATACATAAACCACCTGGCCAACACCTAAGAGGGCCAACCTGAAAACCAAAATATGAGAAAATCATAGAAGATGGGAAACCAAACATTATGATGTGAAGTTTGGAATATCTTCCCACCTCTGTACCACCAACAGTATGAAGACGGCTAACTTGAACTCCGCTTGCTATTAGACGTTCAACTCTATCAAAAGATAAATTTAGTGAATCAGAAAATTTTGTAACAAAATAGCAGAAACTAAACATGTATTGCTTACTCTTTTTTATTAAATTCTAGACGATGATCTTCTGAGAGGGAATGAACAGAACCTTCGGCAGATTCTAGTATACAAAGAGAATCACCAACTGATGCTATAGTTACTACCCACCCATCAATTATCACAAATGTCACTGTTGTTCCTGAATGTTGTGCTGAAAAGCGAAAGCAGCAAATCATTTATTGTATATAAGAATTATGCAAATCTTTCTTCAATAACTCCATTGGTTGCTCCAATGTATTTATCAGAAATTATACAAAACACAATTAGTAATAGAAACAATATTGCCTTTTTTTTATCTGTTTGTTAACATTACATGACAAGAAAACATATAAAGAGAATGAGGATTATATTGGCTGAATGCATGTCAATGGTTTAACACTTCAAAACCGAAAGAAAATAACAACAGTTAGTAAAAGAAAACATTTAACAGTGACCAGAAACAGAAACTTGAAGGCTATATTCAACATATACAGCATGGTGAGAAAATGTTATTTGAGATTTGTTTGTGATGAACAATTGACGAAGCAAGTGATAAATATAAAATGTTAGAAACCACAACAAAATTTCATGGAGTGGGGAACAGATATCTGCAAAATCAATACATATGCAAATTTTTCGTCAAGAATCTTGTACCTCTATCAAGAAATTCTTTGTCTGTTTTAACAAACCCAGAAACCAATGCTCTTGGCAATGCCGCTAACCACTGCTCCCGACTTAGATTCTTCGGTATGGCAGATAGTATATTATCTAGGAGATTCTCCTTAGAGTAAATAGCAGCTGCACATCCATCATGCCCATCAAAAAGCTGCCAAAAAGACTCCAACTTTAAATTGATTTCAGACAGAGTGGCATTTATGCTTCATCTTAACAAAATTCAAACTTGATTCAATTTTTTCCCAATTAAAGCTCATAAGAATTCAAAAGCAAACAATCTTCGCTAGACAAAATTTGTTCCCAAAAAATTTGAAGTGTAAATCGGTTTAAACCATGTAAATCTCTGCTCTCTTGTAACAAAATCAAACCTTTGTTCCATTTTCTTTTTCTTTTCAAATGATTGAAGCTCATTTAAATCCAAGAAAAACAAAACAGAAAGAAAAAAGAAAATCAATTCGTTCAAACCTGGTAAAAACCTTTCTTAATGTTAATAAAATTGAAGCTTGAATCAATCTATTCATAATTAAAGCACATTCAAATCCAAAAGCAAACAAACACGACTCTGTAAAATAAGGGGAATAAAGCATCAAGTGAAATTGATTCAAACCAAGTAAAATCCCTGCTTCATCTTGACAAAACCTGAAGCTTGACTCCATCTTGCCCTAATTAACCCTCATCCAAACCCAAAAACAAAAAAGGGAAACAAAAATCAAAACTCAAAAATTTATTCGAAAAAAATAAAACATCTTCGTTATCAAAACAAAATCGAAGCTTGATTCCATTTTATCCCCCTATTAAATGCAATCCAAACCCAATAACAAACCGTCTCTGCTCTTCCATTGTTTTTATTATTTGAAGATTCGACCCAACTCATACCGCGAAGACGGAGAAGATGGGATCACCGGGGAAGCGGCGGCACTGAGTGTTGACGAGGGTGAAGTCCTCTCCCTTCTTAGGTTGGCAAACCACGCCATGAAGGATGTCCGGCTGTTCCTCCATCCTCTCTCTCCATTGCTCCCTCTTCAGCAGCACCTCCAGCGGCACCGTTCTCTTTCCCTTCTTCACCACCGCCATTGAAATATCTCTCTTCTTCTTCTTCTTCTTCTCGTGTAGAGATCTGGGAATGAAAGAAATAGTGAAGTTAGGGAGACGATCATAGAGAAATGCCAACGGGTCTTTGGCGCATTCGCGCGGAATTTCAAATTCATTTTATTTATTTCTTTCTTTTATCTTTTTCAGCAAACCCCTTGTCATTTTTTATAATTAGATGCATACGCTCAGTTTTTTTTTTCTTCTCTTTTGAGAAAATTGCATGTATATTTCTCGAAAACAAAAATGAAATTATTGAATATTGTATTAAAAAAGACCTTGTCTGTAACCCATGTTTTCAAATTTAACAAGAGAAGTTAAAGCAAAAGAGTTTTTCATTTATTTATTTATTTATTTTTTGACAATATTGATGACTATCGTAGTCCCATAAAAAATTCTCAATAAAATACGTTTGTTATAGTAGCTTAATGATCTTTTAAGGTGTTTTTTATATATAAAGTGGATTAATATGTGACAATGATAACTTACCACGTGGGTCATAAAATGATATATCAAATACTATAACGCCACAATAATAATTTTTTCTACTTTATAATTTTTGAGGGATGAAAAGTGGTGTTGCTATAGTATTTTTTTTTTTCAATATTTTTTTACTATATTTATACAGAACGTTACAATACTATAATATCGGAGTTTTGAATCTACGGCACTCATCGACTATTCTAATGATTTATCATTAAACCATCTAATAGATTTTGGTTGTTTGAAAAGATACTTTTGTCCATAGACCAAAAAAAAAAAACTTTAATCTTGAAGGAATATATTCAAATTTTAATATTTTCAGGGGATGTCTGCAAATACGCAATTATGATAATATATATATATATAAATGGGTGTGTATAAAATAATATATGAAATAGGAAAAAGTCAATAGTGATATGAGTTGACGAAAAGATACACATGACTGGAATTATTCTACAGTATTAGGAACATGTCACATGTAAGCTAGCTTGACTGTTGAAGTTTGGAAAGGAATTTTGAAAGAAAAAATTGTAATATTCTCCCCATTAATCATGGAAAAAGTACATAAATTTAAAAAAAAATGGCAGTTATTTCACTGTATGTGATTAAAAATTGAAGACTTGAATCACCTCAAACTCGTGTCTTGCATTTGTTAGGGATTATTACTATTATTATTATTATTAATTTTATTATTATTATTATTATTATTATTATTATTATTATTAAATGGGGAAACCATTCATCTTCACCAATGGGAGGAGTTAATCTCTTATGAAAAAATTCTTAAATACACAATTTGTATTTATTTATTTATTTAGTTATTTATTTATTTTGAGACAAAGGTAGAATTTGAATTTTTGAATTTTTAAGTTGGGAGAAAAATAATAACTGGTTATTTTATAAAGAGGTGCTAACAAAGTAATTTGATATTCCTGCCTGTAGAGTATATTATGAAATGTTTATTTAAATAGTTTGATGTATTGTATCAATTGAATTCATACACAAATAATTCAAAATCAAACTTTAACAGGGTATATTATTATATAACATAAAAAACAATAAGAAGTCATCAGTCCAAGTTGTCCAACTATTTAGAATCGACTACCACCTTTTGCTCATTATATATATATATATATATATATATATATATATATATATATATATAGGTGCTAAAGACATAATACATCACTAACATGTGATGACCGAGGTTTAGCAAATATTTTAGTTAAGATTCATGTTTATTATATTCTAACAAAAATTTAATCATTGGTCGAATTCGACATGATATATATACTAAAAACTTAATTTGATCAACTAGCTAGGCCTAAAAATTTAATTTGCCTTTAGACTCTCACCAAACTATGCTTGGCCGAACTTGAGCTGATTACATTTGGGGAAGAGTAGGCCTTAACCAAGTTTGAATTGACCCAATTTAACAGTACTAATTATTAGTAAAACAACAATTAATTATCTCTGGAAACTCAACAACAACAAAGGACATATATAAATCATTAAGACCAAGCTTAATAATAGAATACAAAAGAAATTTAGTGGGAAACTTATGTAAAATAAGAGCAATACTACTAAGACATATATATACCCTTAATTATATATATCATGCATAATTCATGTTAATTAAGATTTGGGCCACAGAAAAAAGTAAGTTCAAATATTCAAGCTGTGGTGTGGTCCTTCATTACATTGAATGTGTTAAAACCTAACAACTGAGACCCTTGAAAAGTCCAATAAAAACCAACAAAGAGTCTATCATGCATGCCAAATTCAAGGTACATATAAAGCCCATACTTTTTGCTTTTCACGGCATTAACCCAAGTTTTGTTACAATTCTTAAGAAAGGCAAAAGCATGTTTTGCAAGCAAAGAAGTCTTCATCACTCTAAAATTATTATTTAAACATCATGCTTAGAAAATCTATATTTAGAAAAAAATTTTGTGGAAGGGAAATGATAAATTTAGAATGAAAAAAAAAAAAAAAAAAAGACAAAATCACAGTATTTTTCTTTTTTCCACTCAAGATTGGGTCCCTATGACTAGTGTGTTATGCCCATTGCTTCTTGGAGTATTCAAGTTTGGCAAGACAATGTGTGGTTGGTAAACAAGGATGGGTTTTTTAAGCAAGGTAGGGAATGTATATATTGTCATATATTCAATATAGTTTCACAAAAGCTATTTTCGTTCAAGTAACTGATTCTAGTCTTTAATTTTAGCCAAAATGGTATCAAATCATTTCATTCCAAGTAAGCACCAAGAGCACAAACCTAACTTCAAAGAGTGCTCAAAACATTCCTTTCAAAGGAGTAGATCCGTTTGGGAAAAGATAAATGCTCGACCATGCCTGTTAATTAACAACACTCTTCATTTACTTGCAACTATAATTAAATAAATTAAGAAACTATTTATGAAATGTACATGATCATATTCAACATCAAATGAATAGCAACGTACATTAATGGTTGATATATGACTCCATGTATCTATAAGTATGAGGGATAGATGGGGTCAAAAAAAATCAAATTAAGCAAGATAAGAAATCAAACTGATCAATATGGGTGTCAAGTATGAACTAGTGCTTCTATTGTTTGTTCTTTCTGTGTGCATGCATGATGCAACACTTGACTACCGCCAAGCTCTCTCCAAGTCCATTCTCTACTTTGAGGCTCAGAGATCAGGGAAGTTACCGGTGAACCAACGAGTACAATGGCGTGGTGATTCCGCTCTAAATGACGGAGCCGATGCCGGTGTAAGCTAGATCATATATTTTATTTATTACTGTCATTCTGTTATTTATTTTTTTTTTTTTTTTAAGACTTGGCTATTTTTGTAAAACCAGTTAAAATGACAATAACAACAAGCTGTTAGTCGCAATTATTTGACCCAAAGCAATAGCTAGATAAACTGAGCTCAGACATATCTATAAATATTAATTAATTATCTTTTATATATATTTTGAAAATCATCATAAAAAAAATTAAAACTAATGCATGCAGATCAATAGGATCATAAGCTAAGTTTTTTGAGACAACACTTTGTATCACCATTTGTGATAATATATATTTGTTCATATATATATATATATATATATATATATATATATGAATTTCAGGTTGATCTAGTGGGAGGGTACTATGACTCAGGAGACAACGTGAAGTTTGGGTTTCCAATGGCATACACAGTGACAATGCTTGCATGGAGTGCAATAGAGTTTAGAACACAACTGAATGAAAAGAATGAGCTCTCAAATGCACAAGAAGCCATTAAATGGGGTACTGACTACTTGCTAAAGTCCCATGCAGCTCCTCAGGTGCTTTACGTGCAGGTAGGAGAAGGGAACTCAGATCATGCATGTTGGGAGAGACCTGAAGACATGACCACCCCAAGGCCCTCTTACAGGATAGACGATGCGAAACCGGGCTCCGATGTCGCCGCAGAGTCCTCTGCTGCCTTGGCTGCTTCTTCCATTGTGTTTCAAGCTTCTGATAAAAACTATGCTAACAAGCTCCTCACTCATGCAAAACAGGTGAGTTTTATTTTTCTAGTTAGGGTTAGGGTTTGATAAGGTGTATATAAATGATGATGATGATGATGACTTTGTTTGTGTGTTTTGGTGTTAGTTGTTTGAGTTTGGGCGCAAACATGTGGGTTTGTATTCAGATAGTATTCAAGAGGCAAGAAGTTTCTATCCAAGCAGTGGATATGATGTAAGTATCTTTTCATTGAGGAATTAATGGCACCATGCATGTTGCTTGGTTTGGTCAAAATCATCACTGATTTTATGATGTTCATGATGCTTCTCTGTTGAAACTTATATATAGTATTAATTTTCAATGAAAATATTATATGTTTGAAGTTATTATTATTATTATATTATTTTATGTGAGCTAATTACTGAAAGAAATTGAACAGGATGAGTTATTATGGGCGGCTTCATGGCTCCACCGCGCCACTGGAGAACAGGATTATCTAGAATTCCTTGCCAATTCCTCCACCACTGGTGGAAGACGGACTCTCTTCTCATGGGATGATAAGTTCGTTGGTGTCCAAGCTCTTGTCTCTAAGGTAATATCAGCAAGATGCTTATATATATATATTTTAATTTTCAATATATATTATTAAATGACTCTGGTTAAAAAAAAGACAAACAACCTAAATCCTCCCTTATTTTTTTCCATCTATTTTCTCTTTTGATCACCCAACTTTAAAAAATTATGACTTGGTTCTCTAGTTTTAGTTATAATAAGATCATTTAGGCTTACGATGTTAACGATGATCATGCGTCACTTACAATAAAGACATTGTTGGGGTTTACGTAATTTATGTTACAGCAAACCATATACGATCAATGTTATTATTATAAATCTTGGTGACTTTATTGTAATAAAAACTTAATATAAGAGACTATATTGTAACTTTTTAAATTTAGCTGACCAAAATGAAACCACGCAAAATAAGTAAAAAGTTATTTAGGTTGTTTATTCTAAGAAAATACCAGCTACCTCCACAATATATAAAAAAATTGAAGTTTATTTCCCTCCTAAGCGAAAAGCTTTCGGTTCAACTTCCAACACCATTCAGGATTCATAATTTATTCATTTTATAAAAAAAATTAAATATATTTCATATACAACATATATACCAATTGAAATTTTAGATTGAATAATCGAATTCATTCATGCAGGGTTGTTTGGCACAACATATAGTTTCAAATTTTTTGTTTTGACAAATATGGGTTGTTTGGTTCGTCAAATTGGAGACCGAAGTGACGAAATAGGAGCTGATATGACATTTCCACTTGTTTGGTTCACTGAAGTAAAAGCCGAAGCAAAACCTCCCATTTTACTTTTTGACTTCGAGATTTTTTTTCTCGAAGTGGCACTTCAGTATTCCTAAAGCTGTCAAAACGGGCCTAACCCGTCGGGCTAGCCCTCCCTGCCAACAAAAATTGGCGGGTTGGGTTGGCCTTTTGTAGGCCCATTTGGAAGCGGGCCCAAATGGGTCAACCCGTTTGGGTTAGGGGTTTGGGCGGGGCGGAGCGGGCTAGCCGGCCCCTTTAATTTATTAAATATTTTTTTTTTAAATATATATATATATATAGTATGACTTTATTAAAATTACATTAAATAAAAATAAAATAAAAAAAATAAATGTATCCATTTTTAATTACATTAAAAAAATATTGATTAATTATTATTTTAAAAATATAACAAGTTTTATTAATTATTTTTATTAGATATTTTTAAATAATTTAAAATAATAAATTAAAAAAATGATTAATTATTTTTATTATTTTATTTGTGTGATTTATTATAAGTTTATAACATCATATGTAAAATATATTTTGAAATATGGCCTTTGTATTATGTTTTGTGTTTTAATAAATATTTTTTGGTTTGATTTGATTTGTTAAAAAAAATAATTAATATATAAAATATATAATTTTTAATTATTTTATATTTTTTGATTTTTAGCGGGCCGGCCCGCTCAACCCGCCAACCCAAGGTGGGTTGGGTCGGGTTGGCATTTTGCCAACCCGCCAAATGGCGGGCCGCCCCGCCCCGCCCCGCCAAATGGCCGATTTTGACAACCCGCGGGCCGGCCCGCCCCGCCGGCACGTATTGACAGGTCTAGGTATTCCACTCCATCCATTTTGTATGCTTTTATAAATATTTTATTATTTCTTTTTTTCTAATTTATTTTATTTTTTATTTTTATTATTTTTTAATTTTGAAATTTTTTAATTTTTTCAACAAAATTAACATTGTAATTTAAAAAAATTTACATTACATCAAATATAATAAATAATTTATCTATAAACCATATTTTTATTTTTTCACTCCTAACAAAGACAAAAAAAATAATTCATAATTCATCACTTCCCTCAACCAAACACATGGAACTAAAGACTTCCAAATGAAAATGTCACTTCAATCGAAGTCACACTTCTAGACTTCCATCACTTTGGACTACTTCCGAACCAAACACATCCGTGCACAAACTTCATTAGTTTAAGTTACTTTTCTCCTATCACTTCAACTTTAGATTCCATATATATATATATATAGTCTTATACATCAATAATTAACCACCTAAAAGAATATCTAACAAAATGTGAAATACATGTACAGTTGATCTTAGACGGCAAAATTAGAGAGGAAGGAAAATGGGGAGAGTACAAGAAAGCATTGGATGAGTTTATGTGCTCAATGATTCAGAAAGGGAATGGAAACAATGTTAAAATGAGTCCCGGAGGAATGTTATGGTGGCAACCATGGAATAATCTCCAATACACCACCTCAGCCATGCTCGTCCTCGCCTCCTACTCTCGCCACCTTGCTACCTCCGGCGCCACCCTTCATTGCCCGGCTGCCACCGTCTCCGTTCATCAACTCATTTCTTTCGTACAATCACAGGTATACATAATGCACCATCAATTAAAGTTTTCGGTTATAAACCAAACATATTATTTGAGTTTAATTGATAACAAATGAAAAACTGAGGCTTATATATTTAAATTCATATTTAATAAATTTATTAGTATTTATACAAAACAAATTAAATTAATTAATTAATCAATTTCTGATACGTTATTAGATCGATGTTTTCTTCACCAAAGATATTATTATTTACTTACGTCCAATCTAACTAAAATGCTTATGATGGCCAAAGATTATATATTTAGCATTGTATATATTTACCAAAATCATACTATGTTAAATACCGACCAAATATATTATCTAAAACTAATTCAATTCAAAAACTTAAACCAATAAAACCAAACGGATATATTCATATCTATATTTATAAAACTAATCGATTAATTGATTATACTCCAATAAAAAGTTACTAATTGCTTCTAAATTTTGGTCAGTTTTTGTCCCAACCTCTAAAATGAAATCAATCAAATCAATCTCTCAATTAGTTTAATTAGATACAAACCTTCATTAAAAAGGTCATACTCCAATCAAACACTATTAATAATTTGTTAATGAATTTATAATAAAACTAAACTCGGCTATGGTATGATCTCCAGGTGAATTACATTCTAGGTGCGAACCCGAACAACATGAGCTACATGGTTGGGTTCAGCCAGGAATATCCGGGTCAGGTGCACCACCGAGCAGCATCAATAGTTTCGATCAAGAAGGATCCGGCTCAAGTCACATGCAACGGTGGGTTCGTGTCATGGTACAACAGGAACGCACCCAACCCAAACGTGATTGACGGAGCCGTGGTCGGCGGCCCTGACGCCGGTGACCATTACACCGACAGCAGGTCAAACTACCAGCAAGCCGAGCCAGCCACCGTTACCACAGCTCCTCTGGTTGGAGTTTTAGCCATGCTTGCTTGATTAAACGATAATTTAAAAGCTTATACTTTGGATTAAGGCTTAATTAAACACAATGATTTAGTTAAATAATAAAATATGTGTGTTTGTTTTAAAGCAGAAATTATTAAAAAAAAAAAAAAAACAGTTAATCCTTATGGATAGTGTTGTATTTTTCATGCTAAGTTTCTCATGGTTTACATCCAATAAAATTCAGTCAAATTATACTCCTATTTTACATGATTAGAATCAATCCAAGTGAAAATGAGATACATTGCCCTGTAAATTATCAGGAAATAAAAAGCTAAGTATAAAAACAGGTTTAAACACACCAAATATCGACAACAACCGCGACAAAAATCAATGTACAATGTGGAATAAATTCTTGTTAAACATCAGCGGGAACGATTTCAACCGAAGAGCCTGATCTGTTTGATCTATTAGATCTGTTCGAGTGCGATACCGACATGCCTTGAGGACATTCTCTACCAAGGGAATAACACAATAACACCTTAACAACTTGTCGGTATCGCCTCCTGTAAGTAGGAAACTTGGATATACTCCTAGTCATTCCAACCAACCTGCAGTAATCAAGAAACAGCTCAGTATAATCGCATTTTATAATCATTTGTTCGATAATTTCTTAGAATGGATAAGCTCATATGACAATCGGTATCCATTTCAGTCAGTCATTCGAACCAGAAACACAGTTTCTCGAAGCGAAAAGAAATTAAGAGTGCATAAGAAGTCCCTAAAGCATGAAAGAAATTAATTCAAAGACTAATAGCCCACATTTTCGGTTCCGCGATCATATAGTATATATATTCATGATCGAAAAGCGAACTTCGACATTATCATTATTAATTGGTTTTATAACAGAGAGTACATACCTTCTGCTAATGGCCTGAATTTGAGCAGCTCGGAGAGCATCTTGAGGAACTAAGGATCCATTTTCCAAGTCATGGACACTTGGTGGAATATTACCGGTGAAGATAACCAGCTTCTCCAAGAACCTCATCTCATCGTCGTTCATTTTTATGACTCTGATTTGCTCCTTCAAAACCATAACAGGGTGGAAAAACCAGTCCATAAGCCGGTCTTGGGGACGGTTTTGATGAGTAAGTTCGACACCGTTACTCAGCAGAAGTCCGGTTGACCCGGAGTTTATGGAGAAAACAAGAGAATGCAGTAAAGCATAAGAAGATAATCCAAGGCCGACGATTTCTTGGCTGTTCCCCTTTGTCTTCAACCACTCACTTAAATTTGCCGATGTTAGAATGTTCGCGTCCACAAGTTCCTTTCCTCTCATTTCCGGGCACATCATTATCTCCTCCCATATCTGTCGATGTTACAGAAAAAAAACTTAAAAGACTCAATTGTCATCAAACATCTACATTTTTAGAGCCAACAAAAATTAATATGTGAACGCAGAGGATTACGAAAGTTCACCTGCACCATTTTCACTTCTTGTATCGCTTCTCTGACCGATCTCGAAGGAGCTAAACTTGGCACGAGCATTCCCGGTGCGTCAAAAGGACCAGAATTTCCCTTCCCCTTCACGGAATTAGCCCCAACCGAAAGTTCCGACGAGTTAGATGGCTTCTTTTTTCTATATCGAGGCCTGGACAATCAGAACCAATATTAGCTCAAAACTACATTTTACAAAGAATACAATTTAATAATTTCATGAACATTTACTTCGGCAAAATGGTTCCTTCTCTTAGATAAAGCCAATCATTAGTATACTCATCAAACTCCGCGACGGTAGCGATCACATAAGCAACTCCTCTCTTGAAAGACCTCTCCTGAGAAAAACACTAGACATTAATCGTCTGTGGATTGCTATTACAGTAACTAATAGTCCCACATCAGTTACATTAGTAAACATGGAGTCTGAATAAAAATATTTGATAGATTGCTGACCTGATATACAACAACAGCGCCATAAAGACCAACGAAGATGCTTGAGATAATAGCTATCAAAATGCTTCCAATGACGAAAAGGGGCCATAGGAGAATAGCTAAACCAGCGATCGGAACACATGCAGTTTCAAGGAATGGTCCTTCTCCGCTTATAAGATCATGCAGCAACCTCTGCCAACCCTTGAAAAGCATATACGGACTCTTAATTACTGCAATTGCTGTGTAAAGTGGGACATCGACAATTAGCCCCATAAGGCCTACGACGATACATGAAGGAACTTCAGTAATCCTGCAATATTTTTAGCTAGTGAATACAGATAATTTGTAAGCTCTTTAATATGTGATGCTTTCATGTTACTTTCATATCGAGACCTGATTGAATAATGAGACTGGTCACTGGTGCTTTCCCTTAATTCTTTCAAGTAGAGTGGGTACGAGTGATAGCAAAGATCGGCGAAATCTCTCACAACTGTGCAACTACCTCTTATGGTTCCCCATGTTCCATCCTATACGATTAACGAATGATTAATTAACAGTCTAGCATTAAACAATGTTGTGAATGAATGTTTATCGGAAGCTTATAATGTAACCTTAATGCTGTGAAGAAACTTTTCCTTGTCGGTATCTTTTCTGAAGGCTTCAAAAGTTGACACCCATGGAGTGAAGAAACCATATCCAACACCGACGAGTACACTTCCAAAGATGCTAAGGACTAACCACAGCCCGAAAAATACAGGCAGTGCCAAAAGAAATAAGAATTTAAGAGCTGCATTGATTAACTTTGTCCTGCATTTGATGACAGAAACTTGAATTATAAGCTCAGTTGATCCATTTGGCTATGCACAATGACAGAATTACAGTTAAAGCAGGATGTGTCGATCCTGATTATTTTATCGAGCAGAGAAACACCAAAGATGTATGTTATACCATGTAAAATGGATCCCTTAGGCAGCTTACCAAATCAATGATGAAATTTTTGTTAGAACCATATCAAACCAATGAAATAAAGCTTTGAATGTCAGTGAAAGATTAACAATTAAATGAGATGTGAAAAAAAAAACGTTCCCTGTGTGAGCTTGTTATGAAAGAAATTTAGTCTGAATGAATTTGAAGCTCAAAAGCAAAAGAGTTTCCACTTTCTACTTAAAAAGACCGAATATTACAAAAATTTCTTTCTTTAAATCAGTCTACACGACAAGAAAATAAGCTTTTGAAGAGCAATAAAATCAGTAATGCTACCAAATTTCCTCAACATAGAAAATAAAAGCCCCAAATCTTCACTAATTTTCAGTGCTTTTGTAATACCAATCAGAATCCAATCACAAACAATCACAACAAAGAACATAACACAAAAAAAATTATAGAATAAATTAGCAAAAAAAAATGTTGGCACAGATCAAATACAGAATCAATAAACTCAAAAACGATAGTGAAAAGATTGAGAAAAGGAAAAGGGGATAACTTGATAAGAGAGTAAACAGTCCAAGCAACATGAGCAGGAAACAATCCAAGTATAACCCCAATGTTCCCAACTATGAGCAGCAACCCAGCAATTGGTCCAACCACAACAGCTACAAAGAAAAACAAAAACCACAATCAAATAATATACACAATCCAAAAACAACAACAAAAACAAAAACAAAGAATAGAATAAAATCCGAAAAAGGAGGGGTTTTTTTTTTAATTAACCTTTGAGAGCTCCAATGAAAAGGGCCAAGAGGAAGACCAAGACTATATAAGAACCTCTCAATAGCTGCTGAACTGATTCTAATGGTGCTGCATAGTTCTCTCTGAACCATTTAATCCATGAACTTGAAGAAGCAGAAGTAAAAGAAGCCATCTTTCCAATATCATAGAACAAAGAGAGATAAACAATTTTTTTCTTTTTCCCTTTTTTTTTTTTTTTTTTGGCTTAGAAGAGCATGGAAAAGGGAATATTAACTAAGAAAAGTAGCATGAGTTGTAGTGAATGACAAAGATAAGCATGATAGGAATGATAGGAATGATAAGAAGAACAGAAGGACAAAGAAGACTTAGCCAACCAAAGAAGAACAACTTCTATAGAGAAGAAGAAGAAGAAGAAGAAGAAGACTAGACAAACAAAGCTTAGAGAGAGAGAGAGAGAGAGAGAGAGAGAGGGGGGGACCAATTGGAGGAGGAAGAAAGAAGAATTTATATTGTTTACTGTTAAAAAATGGAAAGATAAAAATAGGAAATTTAAATTGTTTTTTAAATATATATATATATATATATTAGATATTTTGATTTAATGAGTTCTGTTTCAGTTGTTTTAGATTTTCATGCTGTCCTTTTTGTCTCAATAAAATCTAGACAGGGGATAATGTTTTTTTTTGCGGCAAAGCTAAAATTTTGGTGCAGGAGATTGATTATCCAGCAAAACATTTTCGATAGAAATAGAAAATTTTGAACTCAAACAATAAAAATCTTTTATCTATAATCTTAAGCAAATATGATCATACCACTAAACTATGAATTCGTTGATAATAAATTTGATGAAATGAGCTTATATATATATATATATATATATATACAAATAGATTTAGTTCACATTTACCTTTTATGTGATTCTCAATGCTTTATTCTGAACTATTTTGCAACTCTATTTAAAAAAGACTATGGATCGAAAAACTTAAATTAACAAAATAATAATAATAATTTGAGTATTTTATAAATATAAATAATAGCTTAGAATACATTTGGGTTTTATTTTCTTGGTAATGGCGAAAAACACCCCCAAAGTTTGGGAAATGGCCAAAAACACCCCGTTAATTTCCAAATCCATAAAAACCCCTTCCTTTTAAAGACAATGATTTTCAAACCCCCAAAGTATGAAACGGTGGTTAACGGAGTTACTTTTCAAATTCACGGACGGAATTGCCCCTACCTTGCATGGGAAATCGTGGTGCAATCATTAAGCCGGTTAGAGAGGAAGTGGAGGGTTTTTCGTAATGGGAATCCCAAGAGAGGCGAGAGCAGGTGTTCGTTTTTCTTCTTTGCTTAACTTTCTTGACTTTTCCCTCTCCGAAGCTCTCTCGGCTTCGACATCCTCTGTAACTTCGGTCCACCGTGCGCAAGTATCCCGCACTTCCATCGGTTTGCGGCTCAAGGTATGGCGGAAGGCCGTGTCTAAAGCAAGGCTTTTATATGAAGTACTCTGTTCACGAGAGATATTCGTCGGTTTTGTTTTGCGTGGTTCTAGTGTGCGGGGGAATTTCTCTTTGGGGTTGATAGGGTTTTGGGTTTTGGTTTAGGGTTAGGGTTTTAGGGTTTAGGGTTAGGGTTTAGGGTTTTCGGTTGTGCACACGATCATTGAAAGAGATATCGGTTGTTGTTGTTTGTGTAATGCTTACAATGTGCGTTTCCCCTTCCATTTGATATGGTTACGGTTTGTAAAAGAGATTTCCGTTTGATGAAATGAGTTTGTGTTTAAAAGAGTTTGTCTCCGTTTAGCGGTGCATCTCTCTATTTAAGTGTTGAGCTTTTCGTGTAAAACATTTGTCTCTGTGTAGCGTTTGATGTATCCGTTTAACAAGTGTTGTCATTTTTGCGGTGTTGTGATTATGGCGGTAAACCTAGTCAACGGGAGATGATACTTGACACCGGTGGTGGAGACCTTGGCCGAATTGAAAGTCCACATGACCTCTCGACATTGGGAGATCATCCAAAGGACACCGTTTGCGGCATTCTGTGAGGTGGAAGGCCGTATTCCAAGAGAGGGCCCTTCTCGATTCGCCTGCGGGAGGTACGATGGCCGCACCAATAAATTCGGGATCGGGCGAGCCTGCTCGGCTTCGGGGCTGAGGATGTGGCTCTCGTTATGGGTCTGCGGCTGCGACGGAGACGCGGTCTGTTTAAGAAGAAGAAGACACCGTCGGCTTTCGAAGGGAGATACTTTTCGAAGCTTCGGCGGACACGGGGACGCCATTAGGCGCACTCTTGAGCGTCTTGTTGGACGGAGGGGGAGAGGAGGATTTTGTGAAACTCTTGATGGCGTACCTCATTGGGACAATCCTCTTCCCGAATACCTCATGCTCGGTGCCCACTTGGATCGTTGATTATGTCGACGATCTACCGGCATGGGGCGGTACGCATGGGCCGGGCGACGCACAAATGGCTTATGGAGGACGTTCCACAAGCTGCCGCTCGAGTGCAAGCCGGATGCGAGGGGGAAGGTAAACACGGGGTACATTAAGGGTTGCTCGATCGCGCCGACCATGCGGTTTTACGAGGTGGCCGGGCCGGCAAGAAAGCCCGTTTCGGCAAGACCCCAAGGGTCTTTGTGCTCTTTGCGAAAGTACTTAGGAAGCACGCGACGATAGAAACCAGGTTGGTCGGCTCTCGAAGGAAAAGAGGTAATAAATCGGTGTTAATGTGTTTACAAAGAGCGGTTAATGTTTAACGATAGGCTTATCCGTGTAGGAAATGTAGTTTGTGTTTAACGCTTGGTGTCTTCGCTTAACCTTGTTATACTCCGTTTAAATGTGTGCCATATCGTTTACGTATATATGTCAAATGTTTAAATACGTTTGTTTTGGATCAAATTGAATGATTTGTATGAGATTGTTTTCTTTATATATGTTAGTTTCCTGAGTTGGTCCCGGCGAATCTTTGTGGAGGAGACTTTTGTTGGGGCCGATTGGCGGATGGATCTTTGTTGCGCGGGAACCACTTGCACGGCGCAAGCGGAGATGCCGGCCCCTTCCGCCCGTTCGCGCCGGCGTGGTTCCCCCCTTCCGGCCCAACACGCAACCCTCGGCGTCGGATAGGCCCTCACCTACCCCGCCAATTGGCAACACCCGCACCGGCCGCGACAACGAGAGTCACCGGATCCCTAGAGTCCCCCCAACCGCGGTAGCCCAACCGGCGTCATCGGGCGACGACGTGACTACATCCTTTATGCGGGCATGCCGGGTGATGATGAACGCTTTCCCCCAGTTGTCGCTCGGGTTGAGGCATTGGAGGCAAGGTTTGATTCGTTTGAAAGGGTTGCACCGTCGGGACAAATACGTGACCTGCCGGGACGGATGAGCCGTTGGAAATTGAGGACGGCGACTTCGTCGTGAAGGCCATTCCAAGACGGCCACGTATGACGAGGCCACGTATGAAGAGGCTTGCACAAAAGGCGGCGAAAAGTATACCGCTTTGTGTGTCCGCCGCCGGCCGAGGATGAAACAATGGCGGCCCACCGGCGGGCGATGCGGTTGTTGAGGCCGTTGCGGTTGATGACTTCACCGCCCGGTGGCGGAGATTGTAGACCCCGTTGGCAATGCCGCGTCTGCGGAAGACTCCGAAATCCCCGTCGCGGTGGAGCCGGCGGCGGCCGGCCGACAACGGCGCATCCGGGGTGGTGGCCACTAATTTTGAAGATGAAGAACCACCCGAGGGTGTGCTTCCCCCTTGATGAGGCTGCCTTGGCCGCGGTTGAGAAGACCGTTGCCTCTATTGTGGAGGAGCTCCTTCCCACGGAGGAACGGCCGACCCACATTGCCACATCCGGTGTGGGCGCGATCCCTGCAGCGGAGAAGCATCTACGGATGATCTCAATAAAGGCGTTGCCGGGGGCGAAGGGAACGTCGCCGAGAAAAAAAAAGAAATCGGTCACCTTCGCCAACCGGCGGTATGAAGAAGTGCGGAAAGACTTCGTTCCGGCGAAGAAAAATACGCTGGTCGATCGCGCCTCGACGTATTCGAGAAGGAGCTAATCAAGATTTTCCTCAACTTCCCCATGGACGAGTAAGTATGATAGTGTAGATGTTAATGTTTATATAGAGATCATCCCATTTACGTTGTTGCGTTTCCGTTTAATTACGGTCGTTACCATATAACATAGTAATATATCGTTTAACTAACGATATTCTTGTTTACCCCTATACATTATCATTTACGTATGTGTTGTTTCCACTTAACGTCTACGTGTTATTAATCAATCGCATGTGTTGCCGTTTAACCGCGGTTCCGTCGTGCGGAGGAATGATTATGTCGGCACCACCGGGCCAACCTATTCGTTCGATCGGCGGGAAAGAGATGGTGACGAGATGATGTGTTGGGCGCCTTCGTGTGCATCGTACAAGACACACTTAAGAAAGCCATATCCTCGTAAGAAGCGCGCCTCCATCACTCGACCGCTTTGGCGTTGTTTATGTCGAAGGTGGAAGACGCACATGAGACGACTTTGGCTATGATCGGAGATGCCACCAAGGTCGTCGATGGCGTTGACATCATCATCCTTCCCATAATCTTGAATGGCCACTTCCATGTCGTGGTGCTCGACAATAACAAGAAAGAGTACGGGCATTACACCTCATGCCCAAGTGAAGAGTACAACGGAGACGCGGTAGCAATGGTAAGCTCTCTGCGATATAGATTTCGATTATCGAGTGGCATAGATGCTTTCTATTCTAACATCGGTTTGTATAATGCGACGGCGGGAACTATTCGACACTGTCTCGAAATGGAGTACGGCACGACGGCGGCGGCACGGTACCCGCTTGTTCACGATGACGACACACCGCGTCAAAAGAAAGGCACTTGTCGTCGGCGCCGTCTACGTGATGCGGTTTATCGAGCAATTGCTCCGCGGTGAAAAGCTCCGGATAGCGCACACGGACGTCCCCTATCTGCGATTGAAGTACGGCGCCCACATACTTAAGGAAGGACGAGCATCCGGCATCAAGCAACGCGGGTAGGGTCCGGTTGTGGGGAAGTAAAACGGTTTTGTCGAAATTCATTTCAATTGATTCAATTCATTCTTTGCCAGCGACATGGCGAAATTTCAATGTACATCTAATAATGTTCGTTATTCTTTCATATTCAATCATTTTTTGCTTAAAATTCCATGGTACCGATTGAGGGTCGTCATTTGCTTTATAAAATTAAGTACTTACGTAAAAAAATGGCGTTGTCACTATTAAAACATTGTGTTACACTTTAACAATACGGATCTCCGTGCAATATACACCGTTACCGTTTAACACCGGGGGGACCGGGTTGATCACGTACTCCTTGTTTAGATATTAGTGGTAAGCGTTTAACTCCCTATGTCCCTGTTTAAAACATGGAGGTTGTCGTTAAATGAAAGAGACCGTAATCTACTTCCGTTGTCTGCTTTTAAAGGTGAGCGACCCTATTATACATAACTTATAAATGTCTACATCAAGCTGCGCTATGGGTCCGTAAGCACGGAATTCTTTTCTCAATGTATGTCGCCCATTACGTGTTGTTGTCTACGTTTAAAATGCGAGCTAGCGGTTAAACAAGGTATTCTCTGTTTAGCTTTTGTCGTTACATGTTTAATATTACGGTCCCTGTTTAATATTCTTTGCTATTCTTCGACGGGTGAGGCCCTATTCCACTTGCGCTTGTTTGTTTTTTTAAAGGTGAGAGTCCCTATTATATGTAACTTTTTAATTGTCTTCATGAACCGCGCTATGGGTCCTCAAGTACGGAATTTTTATTTTTTGGTGTGTCACCAATTACGTGTTGTTGTAACCGTTTAAAATTTATAATTATCGAGGCCAAGAAGGCAATCTGTGTTTATCATTCGCCGTTCTTGGTTTAATATCACCGTTCCCGTTGAATATTACCATTTAAACGTTTCATGATAGGGTTTACTCGCGTCCGTCTCTATTTAAACCGTGCTTGTCATGCGCACGAATGGTTAGAATTTGCTTAAGGAACATTGTTCTCCATTTAAAATTCATGCGTGGTCTGTTTAACATGCGTCGCAGCGGTTAACATTTCGAGAGAGTAAGAACGAAGTTAAAATATCACACTAAGCAAAAAGTTCTTATTTGATGGATGAAAACTACACTAAGCGGGTCAAAAACCGTCATTCCGTTTTATACATTTTCGCGTGCGGGCGACCTCTCCACATCCCTCTTATGGGATACCACTCGCTCGAGTTTGCGGAGAGAGATTGCTTTTTCCGTCAAATCCCGACCAAATCTTCGAGGAACCGCTCCGGGGATAGGTCATCGCCCTGCAAAGAAGATATGAGCGATTTAGATAAATATTTCTAAAGGCGCATAGACATCGGCGGGGACGCACCGCTCGTCCCGAGGCTGCGCGGGACATAGCTCGTAGAACGCCACCGGGCGGCAACGTTTGTGTTGCCTCCGTTAAACGTCTCCATAACATCCACTTGCGTACGCTTCTATTTGTGTTACCATACAACGTCTCCGTTAAACATTCCGCCGAAGATGTGTAAAACTTCGCCGCCGTATCCGTTTAAATATGACGTCTCTGTTTATGCGTCACTATCTTACATTCCTTCCGGAAATTCAAATACAAAATAATGACAACAAGCGATGTGCCCGTTTAGCGTTATTGGTTACCGTTTATTACCGATATTTCCCGTTTAACATTCGCTGCGTACGCTTCAATTTGTGTTACCATACAACGTCTCCGTTAAACATTCCGCCGAAGATGTGTAAAACTCGCCGCCGTATCTGTTTAAATATGACGTCTCTGTTTATGCGTCACTATCGACATTCCTTTCGGAAGTTCAAATACAAAAGAATGACAACAAGCGATGTGCCTGTTTAGCGTTATTGGTTACCGTTTATTACCGATATTTCCCGTTTAACATCCAATGCGTACGCTTCTATTTGTGTGTGACTCTTTAAATGTGTCACCATTTAACATTAGGTTTATTCAATTAAAACTTCGGTGCGTACAACGAAATTCGTTTATTCTATGTTTAAATATCGGGCGTCATAACGAAATAAATGTGTGCTCTTTAAAGATTATCCTTTTACGAAGCCTAATCGGCGACACTTTCATTGCAAGTTCTACGATTGTGGCCGGGACGCGTGGCGGCCGCAATGTAACTCGCGGACATCAAACGCTTGCGACTCGATCCTCCTTCGTCTAGGACGACCGGGTTGCCTTCTCGTCACGGGCGGCCGCAAAAGCGGATCTCGATTGTTGTCCGTGGGCCTCTCATTGTCGGGTATGGGAAATATAGCTTCCTTATACGCCAACTTGTAAGTGTCGACGGTGAAGTGATCGCTAATAAAACGATGAACATTCTTTGTCCGTCACCAATATCGCAGCGCAAGCGTGTTTGCACGGGATGCCATAAACTTGCCATCTGCGACATGAGCAAGTTCTACTAGCAAGGTCTGAGTTGCTTGCCTTTGGTCAATCGCTTCGTAACGATCGGCGAGACGGCGAGCAACGTGAAGACTTCGGCTATCTGCGCAGGCGTCTCAACCTTTGAACGTATGTCCGGGCATAAGAAAGTATCTCATTTGTTCGCTTGCTCACGGCGAGTGCATAACATGCGCATTAGCTTGTACTGCACGCGAATATCGGAAATCTTAAAGAAATTTACGCGAATATATGAATATTTAAACACCACTACATCGGAGTAAACGAACGGTAATAAACTAAAGATCGAAGAAGAAAAACATATACGACGCTATTTAAACCGAGACAATGATATTAACATTTGTTATCTTACCGGGGATTCTACCGGACTAAAGGGTTAATGTGAATGTTAAACACCGACGACGATATCAAGCTGCGGACGGTGCATGTTAAACACCGATAACGAACATTAAAGTGTAACGGGTAAGCTTAAGCGTTACATGTATTTAACCTTCGAGTACCTTATAGCGTCGACCATTTTCGTCACCGGTAGGTGTCGGGCTTCTTTGATCCACGCATTGAACGACTCGGCTACATTCGAATACATCTCGCCCCATCGGTCACCTTTGAACGAGATAATTCGACCGGTGTGACATGTCGGATTTGTCGATCCAACCATGAAACGCTTCGGGCGATACGGCCCGCGGTTCATTGACGGTGTCATCGAATTCTTTAGCCGTCGTTGCCCACGCGATACGAAAGCATATGGACCGGCACTCCTCCCTCAATGCCTTCCCAAGTCTGCCATTGGCTTTCATAAAATTGGCCTCCAAGTGCCGAAGGCGGTACGCGTGCGGGGATGAAGGGAAAACTCTCGCAAGCGGCGTTTCACAAGGCCCTTTGACCTATCCGAAGCGAATGTAATTGTCTCTTGGTAGTCTCCTTCGTCGTATAAAGCATCACCTAACTTGGAAATGAACCACGTCCAATTGGCGTCGGTCTCGTTGTCGACAATAGCGAAGGCGACGTGGAAGAAGCCATTGTTCCCATCCTTCCCTGTGGCACCCAAGAGAGTACCCCGATACTTTCCGAAGAGGTGAGTACCATCCACAAGCAGCGGCGGCTGCATGCCCGCTTGAACCCCAAAATGCACGCGCCGAAAGAGAAGAACGCATGTTTAAAACGCTCACCGTCTCTTTCCACAAACGCGACGCCGTAGGGGTTTGTCTCGGCCCACCTTATGGACGTACCAAAGCAACGGATCGTAGTTGGAGATGTCGTTGCCGTCGAGGATCACCCGGGCATGCTCTTTTCCCGGCCAAGCTGCTTGTATGGAATGTGGACACCATGCTCCCGCAACATGTCCTTCGAATGTCGATGGCCTTGTACAAGGGCCGGTCCTTCGGCTCTACGAATCACTCGTGCGGCGGCCCATTTTTTGGACGCTTTCGGGTGTGACCCCGACCCAATTCCACCACCGCGGGGTGTGCGTCGGGTCCGTTGTCTTGATTCCGAAGGTATTTCTATTATATTCCTTTGATGCGTGAACGCGCCATTGACATCCACCGGCCGCGCATTCCCACGGTGACCCGGTATTTTTCGTTCTTCACGAATTTGAAATCAAAATTCCGATTGATAGCAAAATTGCGAAGTGTATCTCGGAAATGTTCAACGCCATCAAAACGTTGTCCGACGTCCAACGACAACACTTCGTGTCGATCGGCGACGATGGCGGGCATGCGACACCATCCGGGTCGCCATGTGGTGGGACGAAGCGCTCCCGGATTCCGAATTCCTGCCCGGCACTTCGGTTCAAACGCAAACGATCGGGAATTTAAGCATAAAGTCCACTTATTTAAACGCCTAAGTTAATATTTACACGTTAACGAGGCATAGTTAAACATAGATGTAATAATGCAAACGGTGTATGATAGTTTACGCGAAACATGATAAATTAATCGGAGACTCCCAATTTAAACGGATAATTCATTCTTTAATACGAGATAATGGTAGTGTTAAACACTAACTGACATACAACTGCATAATTATTTTAGAGCAACGCATTACCACGACAATAACTCGTTTTAGAAGGCTGCCGTGGCACGTCATCCGTCTCGACAACCATATCGACTACACCGCCTTTGAGGATGGAGAACACATGACACATGCGTTTGGAAGTCCACCTCGTTATCTATTGGGCAAACCGTATTATGTCCATCGGGTGTGATGAACTTCACCCTCGCGCGACAAACATCGAGACCCCGGCGCTCACAAATCTCACCTAACAGCGCGCCCATTCGGTTGACGCGGTGAACGTCGGCACTCGTCCCCTCCCCGTTGTATCTAGCAATGGCACAAAAGCTGTCCATAATATCGACTTAGCGGAAGGAAAAGGAGAACAAGAACAAAATTATGTAATTCGCCGTCTAAGCTCTCTAAGCGAACAAGAAACCATAAAGGGGAAAAAACTCACATATGTATGCATAAAAGCCCGGACATGACATGATGTGATCGGGCGGGTTTTTTCCCACCATTTGCGAGGGGCAAAAATGGATTTTCGTAACACGGACCCATTTCATGTGACGGACGGGGGGTAGAAGGGAACCAAACTATAACGGAGGGGCTGGGGTGTGCAAAAATAGGAGGGGGTTTTTGGCCGGTTTTGAAATTCCGAGGGTGAGCGGTAATTTTCCCTTTATTTTAATATTTTTCTAATTTCTATTTCTATGTTGCAATTCACTACTCCTACAATTGGTTTTATATTTTGTGTAATGATCTTGGTTGAACATATGGATGTTTTTTTATATTTAATTTTTTTGATAAATATAAATATTCCACCTATATTTAACCCTTTTTTTATTTTGATATTTTTATATTCCTCTACTTTTTTAATTTTGATATTTTTTATATTCCTCTACTTGATTTTTGTAAGATCAATTTGTTTTTGAATTCTGAGAATTCTCTAGTTTAACATTTTTTAAACTTTTCAACCTCCACTCATTTTTTTAAAACTGTTAAAATAATATTAAATTATTCAGAATTATATTTTTCAAATAAAAAAAAATTGAAGCACACATATTTTTATAAAAGGAGTTTTTATTACATTTTAAAAATATAGAAAATGGTTAGAATTTAAATATAGTAAAATGCATTTGCGCCCTTTAAATATCATATGTAATTCTCGCTCTCCCCCTTTTTTTTTAAAAAAAAATTGGATAAACCATCTAAGATATATTAATAAAAATAAGACGGAGGTACAAAGTGGGAGCAAGTCCGATAAGAGAAGAAGAGCAAACACAACACACGAGATACACAAGATGCGGATCAAAATGTAGCACCTTTGCTCATCCCCAAGCCGAAAGAGCCCGAAAAAAAAAGAGATAGTCACAGATTGCCCAAGTTAGGTGGAGTGTCTTCCTCCTTTGGTGGCAACATCATCATCGGCATCGGCGAGTGCAAAAAACACATAGATTGCGTCGGATAATAGACATCAACGTCTCAAGTTTGATCTTCTTGTTGTCGGAAGCGCGGTTCCCCCAAAAAAGATAAGAAGGTTAGTCTTTAGGCCGATGGTATGCCGGTTATTACACTTTGCATTAAAGATTCGATCGTTACGCTCAAGCCCGGACAAACCGGCGGAAGACTTTGAAGAAGAGAGTGCCGGCATCCCTGCGGGAGCGAGGGAAAAAGGAGCACCGGGATGGTCCACAAATCAGTCATAGATTGTGGGCTCTCCCCCTCTCTCTCTCGTTATTTTTTTTGCATACGGATGCTAAATAACTTAAATTAATTTAATAATATTTAATAATATATATATTATAATGAAAGTAACTGGATTCTCGTGATAACTCTTTCTAGAGAAAATAACTGTGTAACACAGAGATTCTAACATATGCTTATATATATATATATATATATATATATATATTATAGTTAAACAAATATAATATAAAAATTTTATACTTGTTTGTTTGAGAAAAAAATGAGAAAAACAAGACGCCAAAATAACAATGTAGATTATGCTACTGGTGTATAAACATGAGATATTCTAGAAGGAGAATAATAGAAAAATAAATAAAAATTAAAATAATGAGGTTTGACCTTTTGACAGTGTGTCATTGCTGGCAAGGGCTGCTGGTCAAACATAGGCGGCAAAGAAACGTTGACTTCGTTTCGCTCAATCTTTGCGTGCCTCCACAAGTGCCGGCTTTCTTGGACCAAACAACGAAATATTATTATATTTTATCCTTTTTATATAATTATGTTATTATTTTAATTTTAAAAAAAAAAAAGTAATGCCACGTCACTCAAGCTCTTTCCATTCACAACCCAAGGCCTTCAAATTTATAAAATCCCCAAACATTAATAATTTTTAAAAATTTTATTTTTTAAATATAAAATGAAATAAAATTACAAAATTACTCATATTGCTAATTTTATTTTACCTTTTCATATTATTTTTCTCCCATTGTTTTCAATAATGTTGAGTGTTTATTGAAAAACAAATTGCATATTAATAATCAATAAATAAATATTATAGTATTTATAGAAAAAAATGATTATTCATTGAATGAATAAGTGATGTAAGTCAATATTCGCCACTTATTTTTTTATTAATTTTGATTTTTTTTTCTTTTGAAGGAAAATATTATGACACATGTAAATGATTTGGATTTAAACATATGAAATGTTTTTATAAGACAAAACAAAGACAATTTTCACAAAAACGCATCACTGTTTTTTTTTTAAATTTAATTTCTTATAAATTTATTTCAACTGAAAAAACCTAACACACCACTCTAATAACTAGCCATAGTTTAATAAAATATAAATAAACTCATACTATATATGCGCACACATGGGTCAGCAGTTGAAAAATAAATATTTTTTTTCAAAAAGCATGATGAGTTATTGCATATTTTTATATAAAAGATGACGATTATCAATATATATATATATATATATATATATATATAAATCATTCAGATAAAAACACAAATGACTATTTAAAAGATTTAAGAACAATGATTACTATTTATTATGAATGTTGATCGAGAGTTTTTGAATAATGATGAAGTGGATATTATTTATATAAATTTTGTATAAAATAGTGTATATATTTTTCTTGTTTTGTCCTATTGGTATTGTTTGACCTTTGTTTATCATTGTGCCTAAATGAAATATAATTATTGAATGTTAATCCAATGACTATTGTAAACATCTTTAGGTAATCATCTTTTATATATATATATATATATATATATATATATATTTTGGAGACAATCACCTAAAATTTTTATAATTAATTTCCCAATATGTTTGAAAATGAACCAACATGAATAAATAAAATGACTGAAATGGCTCAAACCACAAGATTTCAAGCCTTCAAGTTTCACACCAAATCAAAAGGCAACCAAGTATCTTGTGGATCCAAATCTTGGACTTATGATATATAACACCTTGCCAACTGTAGAGATTTAATAAATAAATTCACAAATGACTAAAGCTTAATTTATTAATCTAAATTCCACATGTCCTCAAAATCTTTTATGATGATATATAAATAAATTAATGAATTGTGAGATACCACATCCGAAATTCTATCATATAACTTATTAATCTAAACTCAGAAAATCTTCATAAACTTAAAATATTTTATTCACTTTCTCCCTGTATAACGGTCTCTAGTAATTGAGTCTTATAAATTAAAAAATTAAATTAGTTAGTTTTCACGATTTAATAAAAATTTATTTCATTTTTTAAAATTATTTTTAGAAGTTGTTTGATTCACAGTAACGTGAAAAACATTACTGGGAATTACAAAATAATGAGAAAACATTACCACTTTTACGGTGGTTAGTTTGGTCTGAAATAATATCGGATTATTTCAGAAATATGAACTAAAGTAATCTTCTATTACTTTGTTTTATTGTTTAAAATGGAAATATCATATTCTCTGAATTTAATAAGTTGGCTAATATTACCAAGAATGAATGAAGATAAAATTATTTGTGATAAAATTTGTCTTCAAATATAAAGTTAAAAATATATTTCTTTTTTAAGTTAATAGGTTTTTCTTAATTAATATTAATAAAATTTAACTATATTTATATTAAAATTTTATTTTGTTAATAATAACAAATATTTATTATTAAATCGTTTCAATAATTACTTCAAAATATTATAAAATTTAATATATTTGGCATTTACTAGATGAAGGCATCGTGATGAGTGTATTTTATATACATTTTTTATTTATCTTATACATATTATTTTCTTGTTCTTTAGCCATTATTTTTTTAGTTTGGTGCTATTTAGGGTATTATGTGTTAATTTTGTAGATAATTAGGTCCTGAGAAGATTTCGAAGAGATTTCAGTACAAACGACTTAAGGGGCAACTCGTCAAGGCAAGCACGGGCGTGCTCCTTAGCCGTGCAATTCACGGGAGTTTCATGAGTAGTGAAGGATTCGAAGCACCTTCATAATCTTGAGCACGGGCATGCGGATGAAAGCATGGTCCAAGCACGGACTTGTTTCGACCGGTGCACTTTTGCTAGTGAGTTTGCAATAAGTTGTTGAATTTACTATTTACCGTAAAGTGCGCGCCGGGAGCATAGCTCGAGCACGCCGTGCTTGGGTCGAAACCAATGTTTTAAGCACCGAAAATTAGGTTTTAGAAGGACTTTTGGCTGGCCGTTGTGGGAGGGAGAGAAGGATCATCTTCGGCGCCTTCCATCATCTTTTGGGGGAGAAAGGGGGCTTCAATAAAAGACCTACCTAGGAGTGGAGCTTCGTCAACGGCATAGATCCTCGAGCACAACCTTGATGCAAAGGCTCAAGGAGTTCATGGAGTCTTACTTGTTTGCTTTTGCTGTTGAATTAATGTTGTGTGAACCAATGAGAGGCTAACTGTCTCCGGTGCCCCGGATCGTGAATTTGGTTTAGTTGTAATCGAGTATTTTTCTTGCAATGTTTATGGAGTTCCTTGCTAGCCATGTTTAATCTTGAGTTGCATTACTTGATGTGCATTGATTAGCATAATATGATTGTAAAACTTGATGTGTGTTGATTGACTTAGTGTGATTGCCTTAGGGTGATTGCTTCCTTGAAGTGCTTGAGATCCACGGTTATGATAATAACCCTCAATGTGTATCACTACCATAGTTGCAATAAAGCTTCTAGAGCATACATGTGCTTCATAGAATGTACCTAATAAACCTTACAAGATTTTGATTACATCCGACACCAAAGGATTGGTCCGGGGCGCTACTCCTAACTAGTGATCATTTGCTAGGAAACCCCCCTGCTTATTATCCCTCCCCTTCACCTCGTTCTTTCAAACCTTGAGTCAAATTCAATCCCAATCTTTATTCGACTAGATTTTAGACGAAGAAATAGTACTAAAAGATACACCAATCCCTGTGAAATCGACTACCTGAGTCTTTTAGGTACCTTTGTATTACTTATATGACCCGTGAACTTATGATTACACAAGGGCGTATCACATCTTAGTAAAAATATAATTTGTTCAATAGCATAAACTAATACTTAGAAACTCGGGGAATCATGTTCCCGGTAATCATATTTTTTACGGTAATATAATATTCTTTAAACCAAAGAAGTGATATGTTACTTAGAAACTCATTAATTGCATTGCCTCCAAAACATGCATATTAAGTTCAGGTGATCTATAAAAGTTATTTTACAAATTTACTTTCTTCCTACAATTTAATTATTAATACAAAAAGGGTGAAAATTAAATATGTCATAAGAAATTATTGCAACTTTCCCAAGGATATTTGTTTAGTTTTTATCCATTTATATTAGGTTTAGTGAAAATTTTAAATATAGAAATATTTTGGAAATTTTAATACTTAACCCGGTTGAATAGTGTGATCTACCAAACTCATTAAGAAGGGATCGCGGGCAATATGAGTTCCCGATTAAATATATTATAACAAATCATTGTAACATTTCTTCGTACATAATATTTCTGTGATAATCTTTTATTATTATGGTTATGCATCATTATTGTAGAAAACAACCCCCGACTTTTTTATCCAAATCTCACTTGATATATATATATATATATATATATATATATATATATATATATATATATATATGTGCCTATTTTATAAAGAAGGATAAATTTGAAATATATGAAGAATAGATCAAATAAGTAATTTTTGTACTATCTGCAGTTCTTCCAATTTATTGAGGATTGCATTTTTTGTTTTAAAGGAAGAGTAAGCGAAAAATATTTAATTTACATATTGCGTAAAAAATTTGATCTTTAAGAAAAAATTTTAAAGTGGATTAACAAATATTAAGTGATTGTCAATGACGCAAATCCCTAACCACCCTTGCTAATCACTTTCAATTAAAATAATTAATACATAAAAGGATATATTGTTCAAGTTGCCATGACATATTCCCATCATGGAAAATAAGTTAATGAAGTGATTAAGATCCTTAACAAGATGATTAATTGCTAACTTTCGGTCACTGATGACTTCCAAAGTTTGATTAAGATAAATATTTGACCAATGTTTATTCCATGCTGAAGGGTTAGTCAAAAATGGAAAAATAATTTATTTTTAGTTCTTTTGCCCCCTTCTCCAACCAAGGTTTGAACACCCCTATAAAACCAAGCTTAAATAATAATCAATGATAATGTTTGCTATATCAATTACTTAATTGCGATGTTTTACATCTGGAAATGTTCATCAATTACAATTTCATGAATTTAATTCACACTTATAATTTTTTTATAAATATATGCAAGGCAAATACTTTGAGGCATTGAGGTTTTCGCAATTTTGACAATTTTGAAGCAATATTGTGTATAGGTATACAATGAAAATTCTGATTAAATTATTCTATGGCATGGAAATTGTTAATATATTTTGATTTTGAAAAGTTTTAGAAATATTTATTGTGCAAATAAATAAATACAATTATATTTATTTAATTATTAGATATTTAATATAAATAAAAACTTGAATATAATAAAAAATATTTATATTTGTTCTTTCAAACACTCTTGTGCAAATTATAACCATCTATTTTATTGATATTTTAATATATTTGTAGTGCTGACGTTCCAAAAGTCTGCTTCACTAAAGAAAAAAAGAAAATTAATCGCAAGTATCTATCATATTGACTAAATTACAACTCAGCACAATTAATGTTAGCCCAGATCACCACAACTAATTGATAAAATTAATCAAATAGAATAAAATTATATATATATATATATATATATATATATATATTCATAAAAACCCTTTCCTATTTAAATATCATAGTTTAATATTCTAAAATATTTATTGAGACTCATTTTGAAACTTGATTGAAAGACTGTCATTTTAAGTACCACCTCGCCACGCCAGTTTACCAAAGCAGTTGAGATTTACTTATTCAACCAAGTTTTGTATAAAACTTTATAGCAAAACTTTATAGCATACATGTAAATATAAACCCACGAATAAGGCATAATATCAATATTTTGTAAGGGTGTAAGTATGAAATTTTCCATAGTAGTATTATCAACACAACTTGAGAAAAGATCAAACAGCAAGTAGCACAAGCTATGAACATTCATCCTGCATACAGACATGAAGTACACTTTTCCGGTTGCGCAGCTCTCTGTAATATTTATCTCAACTTGATGTTTGCCAATCACATTAGTGACAGTAAATCAAAATCATCACTTGTCCTACTCACATCCGAAGACGACGATGAGCTAAAACTTTCCACTCAATTTCATGTGTCAAGCTTTCTACAATTTCGAGCGTCTTATGCATTTGATCGGATTAAAGGGAGAATGCCGCTGCCGGGAAGAACCAAAGGTCTGAATGTTGCTTGAGGATCTAGATGGCTTTATGTCCCAGCCTTCGACGTTCTTAGGGACGCAAACGTCGAAAAGCATTTGACCCAAGACACTATGAGCATTGATGCCCTGTGGGTTTTGCATGTGGAATAGTCCGCCTCTTTGTTCGTCCGGCACTGAACCTGCGTCTTTAGTTTCGTGGTACTCTAAGGAGTTCGGTAAATAGAATTGATCGCTTGGCCCGACTGCGAATCTTTGCAGGCTCTTGTTGGAGCTGCCAACTGCTTTCTGAAGATGGCAAACCGATTTTGATATATCACCGCGATGATCATGCCCGATGCCTGTCGTCTCCCCTTTTGATTGCCTTCTTTGAGAATATATGATTGTTGTCTTGCCCAGGAACTCGGCTAATGTGGCTTTGTATTCGGCTTGGTGGTTTTTGTAATGAGCTGCAAATGAAGAAATACCAAATGTGAGGACAGAATTCCTATAAAGATCATGGAAACTAAAATAAAAAGATCATCTCCATCTTTGAATAAAGCAAGGGGTGGAGAAAACGTTGATTGGAAAAAAAAGATAATATGTTGAATAAATCTAATGAGAACAACACTCCACCTTCATACAGCTCATGGATTTTGATGATATATAGATTTGCTTATTATTTAACATAGTACACTATCTCAACGATAATAATACCACTAAGTATATTAGATATCTTAAATAATAACATTACCAAATATATAAAACACCATAAGTAATAATTTACACAAACACACCAAATATGTTATAATGCACCCTTGCAAATTCATGGTAGATTGAAGATAAACCAAGAGTTTAAAATACACCTGGAAACACCTATTGTATTAGCGGACAGTGATTATGAAGGTCCGTAGAAGTTTATCACAGGCATATATCAACAATAAAAAGCAATTTGTCCAATGGCAGTTATAATTAAATACATCATAAAAAAAATTGAATAATCACTATATATTCTCAACAGAACCAACATGGTAGTAATGTGAAAGATTTCTTTACTTTTTTAAAATAAAAAATAGAAATTAGAAAAAAAAACATGAGAGGGAAGAATAAAAGATAAACAGAATTAAAAGAAAAGATTAAGATGGAGTTCAACCCAGCATGTTCATATTGGTGTCAGAAATTTCATTGGTACACAAGACACATTCGCTTTATAGATTGAGAGAAAGAAGACTGCAGAGTTAACTTGACATGAGTTTGAACTGGTGCTAGAAATTTCAATGGAATACCAGGAGCATTGCATCTAAACAAGAGAAAAGGCAGGATACCGTGGGCTTAACTTAATACAAGTTTAAATTGACACAAAATTTTAATGGCATACCAGAAGCATTGGCTCTAAATTACCGCAGGCAAAAAAATTACAGTTCAGGAATGGGAACAAACAGTACTACAAAGGAAAAACCATTTATTGTTAAGCAAAAGGCTTTAAAGCCATGCAAAGCTAAACAGTAGATCACTCTCTCTTATTTAGTTCTACAAAGATAAATCAAACATCAATGCTCAAAATGTGACAACAAAAACTCCTGGTCCAAGATTTGCTATTATTTTACTGGATTGAAATTTTCTCAACAAATTGTGGAACTAATCCTTTATATACAAAATTTTTATGAAGATGAATCAATGACCAGCGCCCATAATTGTGGTCCAAACAAACTCTCTTTTGAAACTAAAACACTACAGTCACTATAATATTCCCAATTCAAACAAAATTAGGAAAGCCATGGTTTTGTCCATCACCAAATCACAATTTCATCCAATTGATCAAGGGAAACTCTATCAACAAGATCCTGAGAGAAGATCTGGATAGCAAAAGCAAACTGAAAAAGCAATGGCACATTTTTAAGTTTTCCAATGTAAAGTGCATTCAATAGACAACTCAGGCAGAATGTGACGATATCCACCAAACACTGAAAACAATAGAGTTTTATATTTCATTCAAAATATTCCCAGATTTCTGGATAAGATAGATTATTGCAAACTACTGTACCCATTCCCATGCAAAGTAGTAATCCATTATATTGTTACAGTATCACATATGGCTATAGGTCCAATTAAATAAACAAAAAGCACAAGTACTGTACTTCATCCATGTCACAAATCTCAACACGCATGATCAACATGCTTGAAGTTTAATAATTATTAGGACTCCAACACTTAGCTACATCAATTCAAACTTAAATTACTAATTGATTAACAAATTCATGTTTATCTAGCATTATGGGCTGTATGTCAATACCAAACTTCATTTACAACATACTCAGATCAGTTGATTCCAAGAAACAGTACTTAGAGACCATGTATTAACAGCAGATCAGAAAAGACCTGACATAATAAAAACTGAAAAGATATCATTGATAATGGTCATGTTGTGCATACCCACATGAGGGGAATCACTCCATTTGACTAATTTAACATCAGCACCAAGTTCTTGCAGATGTTGAGCAAAATTATAGACAACTTGGTATGGAGCAAGTTTATCATTTTCTGAACAGAAAATAAGAATAGGTCCTGCACTCTGCATCAATGATTAAGCATTCTAATTAGAAAAGGAAATAAAGGAAACATTTCATACTTATTGATCCAATTTTATATCAGAAAAGAGAGCCTTACTACTGAGGAGTAAAGAGTTTGCCAGTATTCTTCACGTTGTGCCTCAAATCTATTTATGAAGAGCGTGTCAAGACCAGATGCAAGGGCTTTTGCCAGCCATGAGACAACTCTTGGTGGTTGAGACATTTTGAGAACAGAAGGATGAAGGACAAACCGCGCACCCAAATCACTGGTAAAATCAACAGGACTAGAATCATATAGTTGGCCACAGATGCAATCTCTAACTATCTGATAATCATCCTTCAGCAAAAACAAAAATACAAAATGAATAAAATTCTCAAAAGGAAGTACATAATGCTATATTTCTGATGAGCATAACAAACAGATTAGACATCATTAAAAGATCCTGTATTAATGCATAACATGAAAAAATTTATTAGTAATCTACAGCTTACAAAGATCCCAATTATTTTATGATTTTTTAGGACAAAAATGCCAGGTGTTAAAATTATTGACTAGAGGTTGTGACATCAGGCTGCTCACAGATGCAACAGCCACAGATGGATGCTTTGGACTATAATTCAAAAGCATATCTACATTTACCATAGACATGCAAAGTACTAATCGATGATAAATTATATTAGTTATATGAAATTACTAATTGTCCTTAACAATTTTTCCTAGAAAAAATAATTTACAAAATATATTCTCCACACAGACATCAATGAGAAAAGTGAGCATGTTCTACACACATGTAAGCATATACTCAGATCAATGAACTTCTTTCCTGACAGATAATGAGCACAGCTCAGAGCAGTGTCCAGTTTTCAACTTCCCGTAGTCACACAACAAATACTTTTTACAATCAACCAAGGTTCAAATATTATAATGACCATGCAGAACAAATAGTTAAAGTTTCAAGTATATCAATGCATATAAGTCATCACAAAAGCTGCTATCAAGCACAGTGGATAATAAGTTTGAAAAAAAAAAGGAATGTGGTTATCAAAGAATATAAGCATACCAGATATGGTTGGCCTTGACATTTCCCCTGAATCAACTGGAGGGGAAAAAAAGAATATTTTAATCTATCAAGCACTATATTTTTGGAAGAACTCGACAATATAAAAGTTCTGCAACCAACAATTAATAAAGCACCTGAAGAACTTTGTACATGCAACCCTTTGAACCCCCAGAAAAAGATGCCAATATGATAGGCAATGGTTTGATCTTTACCTCCTGTTACCACAATAATAGAGAGCAATAAATAGAATTCACATCAAAATCAGCATTTTAGGCATATATATAGCTATCACATTGTATGGAACAATAGGAAAATACATGGACAAGCCCATATAAAAACTGCATCAATCCAGACTGTCCAAACTATAGGCTCTTGAAAGATGATACAAACTCAAAATCACAACCTGGTTAGCATTGTCCTGCAATTAGACAAGTCTCCTATCTTTATCTTTATTCTCTCTTTTTCATTGTGTCTTCGTTAAATAATGCCACCAAAGAAAATTAAATAGAACAAAAACAAAACTTAATTGGTGCAATTTGAAGACATAACACATCCAAAAAAGCGAGTTACATTAAGGAACACATAGTAATCACCTAGCAAGCACAGGACCAGTTCGATGACTTCAAAAATTCCATTGCAATAGTAAGCCAATTGTGAAAGATGGTACTAACCTTAACAAGCTCACTTAGCAAATTGTGTGCCAATGATGCAGCCTTCTCAGGGAGAAATCTGCACAAACGGTAATTGCACTATAATAACTCTGTGAAAGAAATATGTCCAAAGAGAATCTGAAAATATACATCAGAGAATAATTTATAGGCCCTAGGTGTCATATTCACAATACATGTGTTAATACGGAGACCCACCACCCCTAACTTCTCCATAAGCTGCAGTTAGAGGGAAGGTTTGGTAAGGGTATATAAGGCTAGAGAAACTCGGTCCCGGGGCGATGTGGGACTATGGACTGTGTTAACCACTACGTCCCTAACATGCCCCCTAGGCCCACGGCGGATGTGGGAGCCAAGGTCCTAGTCACGGCACAGCCCTAGATACCTAAGCTCGATACCATGTTAATACGGGGACCCACCACCCTAACTTCTCCATAACTGCAGTTAGAGGGAAGGTTTGGTAAGGGTATATAAGACTAGAGGGACTCGGTCCCGAGCGATGTGGGACTATGGACTGTGTTAACCACTTTGCGTCCCTAACAACATGGAATGGGCAAGCAAGAAGGTATCACACTCTAAAATGAGTTATGAATACAAAAGATATTCCACAGAGAAGCGGTATCATCACAGATATAAATGCCAAAACAAATTCTATGAGTGCAATATCCATCCCTGTCACATATTCTTTTAAGAATCGCATAAAGAAGAAACTTGAAGGAATAAAACTAATATTAAATGATTATATGGTACCATCAACATCCGGGTATTGCCCTTATAAGAAAACTTCGCAAAGGTACTCTGAAGTCTGAAATATGAATTAACAACAAATCATACATATTATGAGGCATTCATGTTACTTGGCATTCAATAAGAATCATATTTGCACAATATAAAAATTTATTCTTACCTGATTACTAGTTATTCTAAGTTGGGGTTAAGTTCGCATTGTGTAAGTCTCCACTATTCAACAAACATGATCATTAGGGAGATACAATTTATTACAACACTGAAAGTAAATATAAGCCTTTTCAGATATAGTAACAAAAAGAGCAGACTATGATAAAACCCAAACCATGCCAATATAGTCCTACCAAAAAAAACAAAAGAAAAGAAAAGAGATTCACCTACTATATCATCATACTCAAACTATAAGTTTCAAAGAAAAATACAAAATCCTAAAATTCCTCCATACTGTTGGCTATCATTACTCAAGATAATACATTTTCAGATCAAAACACATCCCAAATAAAGCCAAGTTCGGATTTTTGATAAAATTCAGGGAAGCCGCATCCATAGAAGCCGCTAAACTATGCCATCAACCCACAGACCCCCAAAATTGAAATCACAATAACCACGGATTCAAAACAAGACCTTTATTACTTACACATCAATGGCAAGCAGCTCATTCAATTTTAAAAAAATCGCAACAAATCCATCGCCAATAAAAAGCGAAAAAACACAGCATAATCTCAACCACTTACAGCGTGAGGAAATCAACATGGCAAATGAGCGAGCCCCATCCGAACGACGAATAGAGATCAACATAGGGTTTGAGATTCCTCTCCTGGCTAGACAACCAGGCGAACACCACGACGACGCCCGCCGGCCCTCTACTCGCCCAGTAGAACCGCCCTCCATCGCCCCACATCCTTCACCAAATCCAAGAAACCCTAATCCTGGACGTCGCTAGGGTTTCGCTGGTGCTGGTGCTGGTGCTTGCTCTCGCACGTTCACAGGCTGCGGAGGTCGATGAGATAGGACGAGCGTTAACGTGCGCCGGCGTAGGTGGCGAAGGGGCGTGTGCACGATAAGAGAGAGGGAGAGAGGGATTAGATCGCCACCACTTAATTGGGTGTTTTAAAGCTTTTCAAAAGAAGTCGACGTGGCACATTTTGATTGGTGGGATGGATTTTCAGTGCTATTATTAAATGAATTAAATATTTTTTATATTGAAATCATGTGATGTGATTTTTATTTTTATTTTGATTTTTTTTGCCCTTTTTAATTCAGAATAGTTATTTTTTTAAAATGGAAATCAGTCCAAGTAGATGGTCCAATTCCAATTTGTTTATAAAATTTATATATATATCTATTTAAAAATCTTGTTGGTGACTGGCGAATGGAAATTTTTTAGGGTTATTAACTTATTCTTGATCAATGAAATACACTTTGAATTGAAATTATTTACTTTTATTTAGATTTTTTATTTAGGTTTTATTTATTTTAAAATTTTAAAGATATCCAAGAAGATATTTTAATTTCAATTTGTATATTTTTTAAAAAAGAAGATAATGTTGATGCTTTGATGGTTACATATGACTGATTTAATGAAAATGGAAGAAGTTCAGAAGTGAACTTTTTTGTTTGTTTGAGAGGAAATACCAATATGATTGTTTTTTTTTTATAAATTATAATCAATATATATATATATATATATATATATATATATTATAACGGTAATTAAGGAGGAAGAGATTTATTTTGGGAATTTTATTTTTTACCTTTTTTTTAATTTATTTGTGAGTTTGTGAGGGATCCAATTGGAGTTTAGGTTGTGTGCAATCTCAAAAGTCTTATTATTATATCTATTAATAGAATATTATAACAAGGATAATGAGATTTAGATGGTGAGCAGGATTGAAAAGGAAATCGGAAGTCTAACAGGGAAGTCAAGACAAAATAAAATTTGGAACTCTTCATTGAATGGGAAGTGAGTTTCATGACTTTTTCTTGGTAAATGCTTACATCCTATATGAACCAAGGAAGCAACCACTTTCATGCATTTATCCTATTCTCTCCATTCATTTTAGCAAAATAAAACAAAAACAAAAAAAAAAAACAGACCTAAGTTGAATGTTTATAAAATTTAATGATTAATTTTTAATGAAAAAAACATAATGTTTCGCAAGTATTTACGCAAATAAGAGTTTTATATGGTCATATTAATTATTGCATCTTTTTACGCAAATAATTTTCTTCAATACATGCACTTTCATGATCTTAGCTTGTTCATATTTAATAAAACAAATTGCCCAAAATATTATAAATCAAATACATAAAATTGATTTAAATATTAGTTGAAAACTTCAACCAATCATATTTCATAATGTAATTGTTCATATTTAAAGATTTAAATAATTCCTCCCATCGATCAGACTGAGTTTTTTTTTTTTTTTAAGATATATACAATTACTATCGTCACTTATTTCAGAGATGAATCATTTTAACAATAAAACATACTATTAACTCACTTTAAAAATAAAATCTCTTATTCCAATATAAAATTTTATTTATTTATTTATTTATTCTTTTAAATATAAAAGGGCTTATTCTTCTGTCACTCTCTATTCACACACAAGACCAAAACTAACTAACTACTATAAATCCCCTACATTAGCCATGTTCTATATATGGAAAAGAGCTTTAGGATTGACTAACAACAAGAAGACATAAATAAACTTGAAACCCTAATTTTCCATTTGAAAAAGAAGGACAAAGGAGGGGACTACAAGTTATGGAAAGGGGAAGCAAGTCTGTAAAGCCATGGATGTCAGGCTGAGACTTCCCTTTTTCCCTTTCTAATGGAAGCCCACTTCCTCTTGTCTCTCTGTATGGAGTCCAAGAAAGATTAACACCAACCCTTTGCTCTTAATTTATTCCCTTTATATTTTTCATCAATTTTTAAAAAATAAATCATGCATGTATATTTTTATTTAATTTTTTTGTCTCATAAATAGTGTAAAATAAAATGAATATCAATCTTTTGATTACAGATCGCATAACAACTCGATCAAACACTGTTAGTTAGTTTTATAATGTTAGATGTATACATTATGATGAAGTAGTTAAAGAACACACGAAAGTTGGTTAAACTAATGTATTGTTTCACTTGAAATGAAACATTGCAATTTTTCATTTGAAAACTAGTTTCGCTAAACATCTATAAATATCAAAGGTTGAAGAGAAATATTACATAAATGTATAATTATTTGTTTCTTTTCGCTTCAGTCTTGTTCTTGCTATAAAGTATCACTTCTTCTATCTTTTTTTTGGGGATTTTTGTGTTGTTGTTGGCATAAAATGCTATTAGGCTTTTTAATCCTAGAGGATATTGTCATAACTTGGCAACAACTAAGTGGGGGACAAATAATCTTTGAGGATGACACTATTTAAAGTGTGCAAAACCGGTTCTTTATTTGGCATTTTGTCTATTGATTTCCTGACAATCACAGCCGTCTGAGGTCATTTGCACCTTTTCTTCCCTTAATTATTTTTTTTCCATAAAGACTTTGGTTAACTAAGCTTATGAATAGTGTAGAGTGGGATGAATATTAGCCATTAGATAATAAATTGTACATGTTGTTCATATCCCTACAAATCACAGCCATCTAACCTGATTTGCAACCCCTTCCTGAGAGAAAGAAGGGAGAGCACTTAGGGATAACAAATGATACTTAATAAAAATAAAATAAGAATGCACAAATATAAGTGGGGAAAAACCGAACGTTGAGGAAAAAACTAAGGCTTTGCTTGGATGGAGGTTTTTGGAAGTTTCATAAAGTAAGGTAAGGTAAGGTAAATGAAGGTAGAGGAAGGTTTTGAACCATACTTTGCTTGGATAGAAGGTAATGTAATTGGAGGTTTGAAACCTTATCATGCTTGGTTGGGAGGTTAGTGGAGGTAAGGTTACATAGTATATTACTAAATTACCCTTGTGGTTAATAAATAAGGAAAACCCAATGTTATAGAATTTCATTTTCAATAATAAAATTAATTAAACAATATCATTAATATATTAAGTAATATTTCTCAATTTATAAAATTCTATATTTCTTTATCATTTTTATTATTATTAATTATAATTAAACGAGTAAGAGTTTAAACATTATTATTAATAATTAAGTAATATTTCCCAATTTGTTTTTATCATTATTTAATTATTATTATTATTACAATTTTAATTATTTTTTTAAATTATAATCAGACTAAGTGAAAAAGAGAATGATGTCTCAATAATTAATGATATAATTAAACAATTAATATTCATAATATTATTAATAATATTCATAATATTTTAATAAGGTGTGGAATTAGGTGAAATGTACAAAGGTATTTTGGTCAACAATAAAAAATAGCAACTCAAAACCTCCCCAACCCTCCAATTTGGAGGGTTGAGAAAACACCAAAAAATGGAGGTTTTAAAACCTCCACTAACCTCTCCCAACCCTTACCTCCCCTAAAACCCCTATCCAAGCATGGATTCTTGAAAACCTTTACTTTACTCTACCTCCAAAAACCCCCATCCAAGCAGACCCTAAAGGCATAAATTTAAAATTAAGCATAATGGTGGCAACCCATTTTATTACCAAAGTGATTATATCAATAATAAAACCCAAAAATTTGTATAAATAACCACTAGACCAATTATAAGTTATGTTGATCATTTAGATTCAATCTAAATCCTGATTCGTGACATGACTCTACTTCTCAAATGGAGTCTGATCCGGTCTTTGCAAATGTAAGGCCAATATATATAGAGTAGCATCATAAGGCATGAAGAGAACCTTTTGTAATTATTAGTCATAAAATTAAAAAAATCAAATCAAAAGTTTGAATTAGTCATAAAATTACTGTTAAACTTCCATTAAGCTTTTTTTTAGAGTACATTAATCTTGTGATAGGACTCAAAGCTTTTACAATGTTGCAGTGCATCTTGTCCCCACTCTTCATTTTTTATTGTGTTTTCCATGGACCATGAATGGCTTGTGATATTTTTCATCTTTTTCTTTCTTTTTTTTTTTTTTTTTTTTTTTTTTTTGTTTTGATTTTGTTTGGGGGTTTTCATTGATAAGAGGACAAAGCCTAGAAAAGGGATCTTGAACAAATGAACTAGAGTTGTTACTGTATATCTATAATTTTTCACTGCTCAAGTTTTTGGTTTAAATTTAAATGGTTTTTATTTAAATTATGGAATTTTTTTATATAGGTTTTATGAAATATTTTGATTATAGAGAAATAAGCTAATTTATAAATAATTGCTTGTAATATTTTTAAAATCTTCATTCACACTTACTTTCTAATTTTTTTTTTCAAAATGTGACAAGGTTGTGTCCGATATGCACAAATGTGGATGCAATCATGGGTTTTTCTCGAAATAAAAATGAACACTTTATATAAGGGACACAATATTAATAAGCCAAGAGGCCTTCGGTGTCCACAACTGCTAATTTAATAAGATTGCAAAATAATAATAATAATAATAATAAAGACTAATTCTTAAATATAGTTTCTAACTTTATTATTTAAATTTTATTTTTGAAAACCCAAAAAATATGTTATCTAATAATGTTTAATGATAGCCATTACATCAACATTTGACAACTCTTATTTAAGGGAAATTGTGCAAAGTTAGTGTCATATATTGTATACTATATATATATATATATATATATATATATATATAAGAAAATAAAATACTAACTACTTTATTGCAGTGATGCTGTATGTCTTTATAATTTTTTAGACCATTTAGAAAATTTTCCCCCTCTATTTTCTTAAATATTACTTGTTCTTTAATTAAAAGCGTCTCTCCATTACCGGTTATTTTCCTTTTCTGATTATCTATATATATTTGAGTTTTGAAACCCAAAGTTCATTTTGAAACTATTTTGAAATTAAAGGTATACCAAAAATTAATAATCTTTTATTTCAAAATTTAAAAAAATAAAAACTAGATAATTGCTATTTTTTTTTTTTACAATTGCAATATGTGCAATTAATTAGTCAAAAAAGACGAACAAGATGGAGATTGAGCCCATCTTTTCTGTTTTTGAAATCAGAAAAATCCCTTACTTAATCCACTATAAACAACTAAATCTACTCTAAACTTCCACTTTATTTAATTAAAAACATATAAACAACTAAACCTACACCCTACCCTAAACCCTACACCCTATAATCAGGGACTTGCTTGGTATTCAAACCAGGCAAATTGAACCCATGGAGATTGGCCATCCTGTTGTGCAAACTCCAAACCCACACCAAGGATTCATTCTGATCATATTACAATAGGAAATATTTAAATTTGCGATGATAAAAAATTTTTTATTCACCTTATAAAAATGGGGTTGTACAACCAAGCTATGTGCCAACGTTTGTCAGAGGTATTCATAAATAAAAAAATGTTGGATTTTTTTTTTTTTTTGTATATATATACAAAATCTAGAAGAGATATCCCACTTGCTCATTTTTTTAGTTAAAAATTAAAGACAAAATTTGTACACCATTCAACTAACATTTCCATTCCTATGCAGTGATATTCAATCACGAGAGAATATTCCATGCATTCCCTTCAACTTCAAGTCCCGAGGGAATGTCTCTCTTCTTCTTTTTATTTTTCATATTTTGGTGAATATAAGATTAAATTACTTTTTAATCCTTAAAAGTGTCAAAACTTCTAATTCAATATCTCATCTTTCAATTTAATTCTTTTTTATGTTTACCATTACATGTTGACAAATAAATATATAAGTTTTTATTAATTTCTTATTTAATAATATTTTAATATTTAATATCTTATATTCTTATTTAATAGTACTTGATTTCATTTAAAAAACAGTGCATTAAATTGAGAGTCATTTTTGTAAATTCACCCTGGAGTTAACATCACACACACTACCACTACACACATATATAAAGAAATGTTTCTGTCAATATGCACTAGTTATCACGCATCTCTATCTCATTTATGTTTCAATTACGTATTTGGAGAGAATTAAACCATACTTGTTTTTAAATATAGATTTTTTAAGTATCTATAGTTACCGATTAATTACATAAAAAATTAATAAAAACGCATAAAAAATAATAATGATAAAATTTCAAACCCCCAAAACCCACTCACACACACACACACTATATATATATTTCTAAATATGTCTATCTACGTGGCTACATGCATGCATGGCCAAACACTTAATTTGTCCATTTGGTCCAACGTCCAAAATAGGGTTTGTTTTCCTGTTTCTCTCTCTCCACACACACTCTATTGTTTTGTGTACTTTGTTATTGTTGGCATGTGTCCATTTCCCAAAATAATACTCACAAGGATAAGATAAGATAACATAGACGGATCATCATTCTCCTTAGCTACCGGTCTACCACCCCCATAAATTAACTTTTTTTTTTTTTTCTCATTTTGTTTATTTTATTATTATTATTATTATTATTTATTTTTTTCTTTCTCTGTAGATATGGACGTAGGTTTTAAATTAGGGCATGCAGTGCATGTCTTCTGGTTTGTCTGCATTGAAAGAGGTGGTAGGTCCACCACTTCCTCAAGCCAAAGCCATGCCAAGCCAACTCTAATTTTTATTTATTTTTCTTGTTTTACCATTTTATTTTTATGGTCATACCTTTTATTAGTATAAGTATTGATAGAGTTTTTAAAATTGATAAGTTAAGATATATAGAATGGATTAAGAGGATATAAACAAATGTTTAATTGACCAGTAGATTGTTTCATATATTACCATTTATGTCTCGAGCATAAAAATTAAATAGTGTGTCTACATATATAAAAATTAAATTTTATTGATTATATGTATTATTATTTAATACACATAGGACAAAGTTAAATGAATGAGCATATATATTAAAGTGGCCTATCATTGATATATCTCATAATTAGTGCGCTATGTTAGGATCATCAATTGTTTAATTTTTTTTTATTCATTTCAAAAGCATCATGTGGGTTAAATAAAAAAATTACATTAATCTTGTCTTTTCTTGTTTGAGTTATAATTATTGATAAAAGAATTTAAAATTTAAATGAAATGAAATGAAATAAATAAATAAATTTCAGTTACGTCAGTGATAATTAGTTACAGGAATTTTTCTTGCAGGCAGTTGCACTTTGCTGAAATTTTCTGTACATCAAATGGGATTTTTTGGGAACAGGGAAATTTAAAATAAATTAATTAATTAAATTAAAAATCTGGCCGTACACGTGTCAAGAGAATCTTCGATCCGATTGGCCACTCCCTATCTGATCGTACGGCTCCACAGCAATCCCTTTCCGAAAAAGCATCGGCCCCGAGAAAAGCGCGCGATCTCCGCCGTCCATCGAAGTACGTTCATCATCCTCAGCCCTACGATCATCCATGCCTTCAAATGGTCCCCCCGGCTTGTTTGTACGTAAAGATATTTTCACCCCCCCCATCAGTCGGAGTCCCATCGTTGTCTCCGCCCACTTGGCCACGTGGATGGCCAGATGTCAATTTCTGACGTGAAGAAGAAGAAAGGGAGGGTGAGAATATCATCTCATCATGGTGTGGATCATAACGCACTTCAGACTCTCTGTTGGCTGTAATTGTTAAAAATTATATCCGTTGACGACTTGGACAAGAATATAGCCGTCAGATCCTGATCGAACGGCCAGGATGTGCAGGTGGTGGTTTCGTAAATAAAGGATTATGATAGAGGTATGTTTGTAAATGTCTCAGTGGCACAATTATTACGCTTCGGACCAGCTCCGCACCAAACGGGCTACGAAAATAACTAACCCGAGGTGGAACGGGCTACAGCCGGTACCCTGAACGCGGAGATTTGGTTTTGGTGACCGGATCATCCGGTGACGCAGCGTGGGAAATAAGACACGCGTCGTCATTTGGTTCGAAGCTTATCTCAACGGCCAGATCCGCCTGACGGCACCGTCTTGAATTCCCGTCACCGTTAACGTGAACCGTAACACCGCTTTAAAGAAAGGAAAACCAGCCGTTAGCGAGATCTAATGACCGCCCGTGGGAGGACGAGCACCCGAGAGAGAGAGAGATGAGAAGGTACGCGAAAAAGGGAAGCGGAGGAGGGGGGGAACTCGCGGTGATGGAGATCTCGCCGGATGTCGTGGGGGTGAGAACGAGGGCGAGGACGATGGCTCTCAGGGCGGCGGCGGCGGCGGCGGCATCGAAGAAGAGGAAGACGGCAGCGGTGGCTGTCGTGGGGCGGGAGGGGGTCCAGATCTTGTACCTCCAGCTACGGAGCCGTAGCTTGGTGATGACGCAGCGGGTGGTGAGCTCGATGGTGCATTCTGACCAGCAAGCTGGTGGTGAGGCGGACTGTGCTTCTCGCTGTTCGAGCAACGGGACCAGCGAGGTTGTACCACGGCTACCATCGGAGGTTAGTGGAATCACGGAATTCAGTTGGAATTCAATCTCGATCTCGTGCTTTTTACTTGAATTTTGATGTTTTCCTGGTTTTTCCAGATGCAAGCTTGTGATTCGGAGTGCAATCGAGCTAGGTTATCTTCTTTGATTTCTCTCCGTTTTGTCTTTTTTTTTTAATTCTAATTTTGTTATTTTTTAATTTATTCCTCAGGAGAGAATCAACGCCGATAAGCAAGCTCCACGCGGTGGAATCGGACGGCGGAGAGTCAACGGCGGGGAGGCTTCCCGCGAGATCGACGTCCAAGATCATCCCCCCAGCCGACGAGATCGAAGCCTTCTTCGCTGCTGCCGAGCGAGAAGACCAGCAACGCTTCACCTCCAAGTACTCTCTCTCTCTCTCTCTATAACGCAAAACACGTTAGCTTAATGAGATCCAGCACCACGCCGGCACACCGGAGAGCTAAACCAGTACTTTCTTATCCTACTCCGCAGGTACAACTTCGACGTTGTCAACGATACTCCACTGTCTGGCCGGTACGATTGGGTTCGATTAAAGCCGTAAGAACACCGACCAATTTATTATTCCAAAAAAAATTCAAGAAAAATTAGGGAAAAAAAGAGAGAACGAAACTAGAAAGTAGCATTAGAAAGGGGGTTTTCTTTTTTTTCCTTTTTTTCCTTTTTTCCATAAATTAGGTGAATTAAATTCCAGTGTACAGCATCACTCCCACCCCCCAAATGCGTACGAGAGAAGCTTCTCTCGCTCTCTCTGAACTCCCCCCTCTTCTCTTCTCGTCTTCTTCTGCGGTTTCCCAGACCGCGCTGTAATAAAAATCACTCCTTTTCCTCTTTGTTTCTCTCTGGTATCTCTATATCCCCCCCCCTCTCTCTCTCTCTCTCTCTCTCTGAGCAGTCGCACTGGGTTTTGAGCCTGTTTATTTCCGGAAAAGAACAAGGGCCGTCTGATCTTGATCAGAGGGTCAGCGCCGCCTGTTTGTTTCCTCTTGCGGTACGTGCGAGTGGTGAGGGCCCGCACGTGCCGCCATGCTTTTTTCCCCCCTTTTATTTCTTTTATTTCTTTTTTAAATATGAGTTTTTCTGTGATTGCTTTGGATCTGGAGCACATGCGGGTGGAGGTGGGTCCCATTAGTGGATTAAGAGGGAATGTTTACAAGTAATCAATTTGCTTCTAGTTATTATCACATACTACTACAGTAATTTCTTTTATTATTATTATTATTATTATTATTATTATTATTTATTTGGTATTGTTTTAAATTTTATTTAATTTTTTTTTCTTTATGTTCTAGTATTACCAATTTTCTGCTATATTTATACATGGTTCTTATTAAGAAATAAACTACAATTTTTTTATAAATATAAAATTTCATATACCGCAATAATTTTTCCATTGTTCTTATTAGTGAGTGGTGTTGGGTTCATTTTTCTTAAGATTTTTTTTTTGGGTATATGTGTATATAACTTTAGAAAGTATTGTCATTTGTTTATGCATTTTTGTTTTGCTAAGAATTAATTAAAAAAATTTATGAAGATTTTAAACTACCAAAATGGATATTTATAATATATAACTTTATAAGACTTTATAAGATATTTATATCTATTTACTTTTATATCTGTATGTATAGTTGGAACGCTTTTGAATTTTGGTTAGTAAGAAGTAAAGGACTTGAATATCTTATTAATGAGAGGTCAAACAGGAGTAAAATTAATAAAATTTTAAACTATTTTATTAAAAAATTACTTAGTTGTGTCTGGTCTTATTGTGATTGTGGAATGCTTGTTGAGTGAAAAGTATTATATGGAATGTGTTATGTGGTTATAATTTAGTATTTATGTTTTCAGAGTAAAATATTTCAGGTGGTGAATTATACTTGGTTTTTTTGTGATGATGATGATGATGATGATGATGGTGAAATTAGTCTGTTATATTTGATTAATTATATTTATGGCATGGTAATTATTTTAAAGGAAATGATAATTGAATAAAAAGCTAGATAACATGACAGATTATATTATAGTTGTGACAAACTAGCTCAATTTTAGATTTCTTGAAATTTTTTCTAGTGAAAATTTGGCATGTGAGAATTAATAATAATTATATTATATGTTCCCCAATTACAAGGTGAATGAAATGGATGACGGAGATGGGTGATGCCTGTTTCATGTTTTGAGAATTTATGTTTTTCTAAAATAGTTTAATTATTGTTTACAGTTAATCAAAAAAATAATAATAATTTTGTTCATATGAGTAATAAATATTTTAAAAATGAATCAATCTTTCTTATATGGAATTAAGAAATTATACCACGGACACAATAGTTTGATGGCTATGCTACTGTTTTTTATACGGAAAGTTGTTTCATGAAGTGGTGGAGAATTTAGTGTATATATGTGGTGGTTTATTTGCATTATCTGTAATACATATAATAAAAATAAAAACTATAAATTAAATTAAAAAATAAGATAATTTTGTATTTGTTATATATAAAAGGGCTTGGATTTTTTAAAGCAATTCTTATTCATTTTTTATTGATTTTTTTTAAAAAATTTATATAAGCCAATAATAGAAAGAAATAAACCTACTAAAATTTAATCTCAAATTACCATTTAATCTACACATCCAAACACCTTTAGTTTTCCACAAATACATATTTTTAGGAAAAACTCAAAACCTAGTTGAAGCACAACAAAAGAAATTATGAGAAAAATCTATATTTCCCCAAGTGGAAAATTTAAAGCTACTTTTTTTTTTCTCATATTTTGCCGGATGTAAACACAAACACTGAACTTAATAATCTCAAAATACAATATCCTAAATATGGATTTTATGTTACAACATGTTTTTTTTTTTCAATTTTTAATCTACAGTTTCCTAAATTAGTTCGGGGTGTTTTTGTCATTTGCATCAACCCCAACTTGTTAAGTTAGAAGAACTTCAACACTATTTAAAATCTTAATTTTTTTTTTAAAATATGAAGTATATATTTTCAATCTCCATTAATACCATTAATAACATTTTACATCAAACATTAATTGTTGGAAAAACAAATAACAAAACGCAAAAAACAAGAAACACTCAGACAAATGAGTTGTCTATTGTTGCTTTTTAAACTTAATTTTTTGTTATCATGAAAAGAAGAGAAGAATACTTAAAAAACTTGAAATAGTGAGTTCCGAGGATTGTGGGGGTCCATTGAAAAACCTATGAGTGGCATTTGGTGAGAAAAAAAAAAAAAATATATATATATATATATATAGCTATTAAATTTATATTAAACTGTAATAGAGTGGAATAAAAATGTGGATATGGGGATTGAAAGCATATGCTTTGTAACTTTTTGTGTGAAAGATTGGTTGGGTGGAAAAAGAGAAGGTTATTTTGGGCAAGTTGTTGGGTTGGTGGATTGATAGGGATGATGGATAACATTGCCTAAAAGTGGTAGCTTAATTATTTATTTTTAGGTTTTTTTAATGCTTTTTTTTTTGTGAGAAAGATTGGAAAGGTGTTCTGGGGGTGGGTTTTGGATGGAGTTTGAACATGTGAAATTAATTTTCAAATTACCAAGGAAAATATTGTTGGAATAATCATGTTTTCTTTTTTTGCTTTTTTTTGCATTGATTTTTTACTTAAAAAAGTAGGCTGAATTTGGTTGGTGAATTAGAGCATGTTTAATGGTTTTTTTTTCCTAAAATAATTGTTTGGCTAGAATAGTTTGATCTTTTTGAAATCATGTTTCTTTTATATTTGTGATAATAGTTATTTTTTTCACTATTTTTTTTTTTATCAGAGTGTGATTTTTCTCATGTTTGTATATAGATACAAATGCCAACTCAAAAACTATTTGTTTAAATGAACTAAATTTTTACTATTTGGACTCATTTTTATTAATAAAAATTTCCTATAAAGAATATATATATTTTTTATTCTAGATCAATATTTATAATAAAAGAAGACTAGCAACAACTTTGTTTACAAATAAAAAAAAAGTCTCCGGACAAAGAAAAACAAAAAAAAAAAATCCTTGCCAAAGAAAAAACTATCCACCATTTTAGGTATAGAAAAAAAATCTCACTGTTAGGTGAAGAAATTGTTAGGTTTAGTTTGGTTGGTGAATTGAGGCGTGTGCTTAAATAAATTCTTATTTGAAAACAATATATTTTTTTGGTTTGACCTAATAATTTTTTAGAAAAAAACATGATTTGTTATAATTTTTAATTAATTATTTATTCATATTAATTTGTTTGACAATAACGAGTAATTAACTGTATTTTAATAATTTTTTATACAAAATAAACATAATGATTCAAAATTATTAAAATCATGATCCAGGGCGTATTGCCACACACTCGGACTTTCTACTGACACTTGATCAAGTCAACATAACTTCCCACCCTTGAGCAAGAATACAGTATTTTTTTTTTGTCAAGAAGAACGAAACCCCTAATGAGCCCGTTAAACTAAGACAGGGGCGTGCACACGCCTCGACTGCAGCTTGTGGGGCCCATGCACAAGTGGGTGCTGGGACCACTCACAGCTCTCAGATATGCATCCTCACCCCAAGGATTTGAACTCTCGCCACTTGCAAGCCGTCCTCATGGGGGACCCAAGTGCCAATTGACCCAAAGGCCGTTGACAGCAAGAATGCAATATTGGAAGGCTTTTGAAAATAAAAAGGCTTTGAAGAGAGCTTTGGAGTGGAAAGACACTCTTATTACAGCTCTTCATACTTTGTTCTAATAGCAAGACCTCTTGCCTATTTATAGTCCTCAACCTCACAAATGGATGGATGAGATGCATTTGATCATACGACCCTCATTAGCCCTCTAGAGACTTCCACACAAATCTACAGTGTTACAAGATACTTTGAAGCCATTTTAAACTCTTAAGTACAAGCTTTCACCGTGGGGGTGGTTTGCTTCACAGTATACTATATCACATTATTACTCTCAAAAATATAATTACAAGGAATATGATTCTCATTGGTAAGAATATTTGTAATTTTATTTGATTGATAAGACAATGATGTAGTTGTAATATAGTATCGCGGTATTTGATTAGTTGTGAATATTTTATCAGTAATTATTTTTTCACTAAAATATCTTTATCCCATAAATGCTAAATATATAAAAGTTTATAATATTTGAGAGTAAATATCAAAATTATTCAATAATAAATATTTGTTAATATTAAAAAATAATTTTTATTGATATTAATTAAGTGAAACATATTCATTTTAAATAAATACAAAATTTTCCTCCAAATTTATATTTCAAAAAAATTTTAGCTCCTCAGGAAATGATATTGAAAGGCAACCACAACATCACTTTGCTCAGAGAATGAAGACAAAGCTTGTTTATTTGGGTGTAAGTGGGGGGAAGTAGACTGACTTCATTCACTTCTTATGTTCTTTTCCTTTAAAGTGGGGAAGTGGCCACTTCCTCCATTTCAGACTGAAGTGAGTTTTAGTTATAACTCACTTCAACATTTTTTACACCGAAGTGGGGGAAGTGAGTACTCATTTCCTCCCACTTCCAAAGACTCTTCGGAAGTGACATCACCTACAATGAAATGAACACCATTAGTGAAGAAATGAGCACTTAATGGAAAAACATTTTTTGCAAAATGAACATAGGAAGTGGTCGAAGTCATATCACTTCCATCATTTTCCATCACTTCAGGGAAGTGGCACTTCCTCCACTTCCTGACTTCCTCCCACTTACGCCGAAATGAACACGCCCGTGTAGTATTGGGAAGGCAAATTTTCTTATTTTTAAAATTTTAATATAGTTGTTTTTTATTGATATGAATTAAGACAAACGTACTTATTTTAAATAAATATAAAATTCTTCTCTAACTGTATATTTGAAAAAAAATTGATGTCAGATGGTTTATATCTTCATCTAAACATTTGAATAAATATATTTTCATATAAAAGATATGTTTTATTTAAAAAAACGCTTCTAAAACATTATGAAAATAATTAAAAATATAAACTGAAGGGGTATAATGGGAAAACAAATTTACATTCCACTCTGGGTATAATGGAAAAAAGTTATATTCCACTTGGAAGGTGAGATTACTACGTAATCATATTTTTGTAATATTGATCAAGTTATCACATTTCGATAATATGATATTTTTACTTTAAATAACCAAATGAGATAACATAAAATTACCAATTCCATATTCCTAGACTAATATGATATTACCTCCAACGAAACGACACTTTAGATGTTAAATGTTGCCATTATCATGATGTGTAAAGTAGCTATTAACAATATAATTATAACTCAAAAAATTTTCTTCAACAATGATTAAATTATAGAAAATCAGATCAAATTAAAATTTTAAAAATATATATTTTTAAAATATATTTAATTTATACGAGTGGATATTCAGCCCATTATTTATACCTTCCCATTTCATTCCGGGTCTGTTAAAGAAGTGGCTTGACCTTTTTACTTCCGCTATTCATTTCATTCCCCTAATTTTCCTAATCCTTTCATTTTAGTTAGCATCCATTTTATTATTTTTATAGCACCAAAAACATTTGGGTTTTTTTTAACAAGAGTGTGAAGCACCATTTTATAAGGGAGCCATCAAGAAACAAACATTGTATAATGGTGTGCTAATTATAGTGATTTGATCGATCTCTTAGAGATTTATTAACTCGGCCATGTGTCATGTGGAGTAATTACAGACCTATCACTTATGCACGTGCCAAAAAAATTTCAAGAACTAGAATAAGATAATAAATCCTCTTGCCATGCAACCCTGGAGAGAAGAGAAACGACATCCTCTGATAGGGGACTTAGTAAATAGTGAATGAACACTATTGTTATAATATTTATATATATTTCTATAATATTTGCATAATACTGCAACAATACCACAAGAATTCGATCACAAATTGAGCCATTCACGTAACAACTTTTTAAACTAGATAGTGTTTGTTATCTTGTGGGTTTTTTTCACTCCGTCTAAAATGAACACATGAAATGTAATTTTTCTATTATATGTGATCACTTCCAAAAAACATAAGACTTCAACCCATCTTTTTATTTTTGGGAAAATAAATGGGTTCTAAAATAAATAATATTTTTTTGTAATTATTTCCGTTTTCAGAAAATATTTTAAGCTCCATCACATTAAACGTGACTTTGCCCCTATAAATGATTTTCAAAGAGTTTTTTTTGGGTAAATGAAGACCGAAGACTGAAATTTACATGTTTATTTAGTATAATAATAACAATAACAATAATAACAATAATAATAATAATAATAATAATCAATTAATCATCATCATCATCATCTATACAAATATTATTAAAGTAGATATATAATCATGTATGTAAGCATATAATATCCTACGATGGAGTGTTTTAAGAAAACAATATTAATTTTTTATTATATTTAAGTTCTTTATTTATTTTAATTACAATATTAATGATTGAAAAAATTTAATTATATTTATTAGGTATGCAAAAGAGTTAGTCTTTATTGTAGGGAGTTATTTAATTATATTACTTTTCTATTGTACAGGATGTATATATACGATATTGTTTCAAAATTTTAAAAATTGTAAAACTCTGATGCAGGGCTAAGTAATAATAATAATAATAATAATAATAATAATAATAATAATAATAATAATAATAATAATAATAATTTATTCTTAAAACAAATCGAAATTTTAATAGGAGATTCTACATTTAGTGAGCTGAAGTTTTGAAAAGAAATGCTTCATTTTTCATTCCTCCTTCCTCAATCTGAATGGTGAAATCACACATTTAGCGGTTTTTCAGTGGTGCTCCCCTGTTGTAGTCTATCTTGTCGTTGGATTAGTCTAGTGAAAATTACAAGTTTTGCAAGGGAGTTATCTATAAAATTACAAGGATTGATGGCTTGCGTTTGGTACATGGAAAAGTACCCAACTTTTCATAGAAAGTAACATAAAAAATCTTTTTTGGTAGAGTTTTTTTGTTAAAAAATATAATTACCATTGGAAAGTAATTCCACCAAAATGAGAAAAAGTGATTCCCTCACTATAAGGTGGGATACTAAAATGAGCATATTTTTTAGACCAAAATACCTTAATCATTTTCTAAAATTACTTTTGTATTCTTTCTTAAAGATAAATGCCTTTATTGCCCAGGCCTTCATCGCTTCTTCATGAAACTCAATAACACTTCCATTGCCTGAGCTTCCATCGTTTCCCTTGACATCTCCATCCCCGTCGTTTTACCAACTAAAACAATTGATTAAGTTAAGAAATTATTTTATTAAATTTATAAAAAAAGTTTATTTAATTGATTTTTTAAAAAACATTTTATACATTTAAAAATATTTTATTATTGTTACTATAATGTTAAAAATGATTGACAAGTTGTTGATAAACTATACTAACATAAGGGCATTTCTATCATTTTACCAAAATATTTTCAAGAATATATTTTGATATCACCCACAAGCATATTATTTTCCCATCAATTTAATCAAATTTTTTGATATATACCAAACAAAGAAATGTTTATTTATTATGAATTACTTTCCTATCAATCACATTCCCATAGTAAAGCACCATACGCAACCTATATGTATTGTACTTCATCTTGTCGATATAATTAGTCCAGTGGAAATTACAATTTTTGCAAGGGGGTTATCTATAAGATTACAAGAACTGACTGATGGCCTATATATATATATATATATATATATATGCAGAAAAGCCCTTGTATTTTTTAGGGTGGATATTTTGGACAAGCAACAAGCTCCACAGTTTTTTCACTTCACTCTCGCCCTTCAATCGAGGAGGCTTAAACATGGCGCCCGCTTCCTCTCTTCAGCCCCGCTTCTTCTCCTCCTTCCTTGGTGATCGCCTCGTTCACTCGGCAAGGTCTCTCCGGCATCCGCTTCTCTGCAACCCCGGTACAAGCCTATAAGCTTGTTTCGTTTTGAATTGGTTTGTGTTTTTAAGAAATTTCTTGTTTCCGGTGTAGTGTTTCCTTTACGTTTATTGTTTTTTGATCTCAACGAGAAGCCTTTTCTCTGTGAGCGCCTGTTTGGGATGGATGTAAGCTTGTTAAAGAAGTACAATTTTGATTGGTGAAGCATTTGGGGAGGAATTTCTTGGAAATGGATTAAAAAATGACAACTTTAGACCTTGTGTTTTGTTGTTGTTTTTGTGTGTTCTTGATATGAACATTGAGGTCTAGGAAACATAATTTATTTGATTCATATTAAACTACATGCTGGTGTACCGCTACTGCCTTGAGATCATGCATTGTCAATCCTAATCTTGTTAATAATTGAGGACGGTTTCCTTGGAAGTGGATGAACAATGGTAACTTTCTGGTATGTTTTGGTTATTGTCGGTGCTTTCAATAGTGTCCCATTGTTAGAACACTTGCCTATGAATGAATTGCATACTCATGGGAAAATTATCAAAATTCAAATTACCAATTAAAAGTCATAATCTTAAGATCTGAGGAGGATTGTCTTGGAAATAGATGAAAATGGACCACCTTTGAGCATGTCTTCACTTCTGGATGACTGGGGACTGGAAATAAATTTGGTTTGTATGTAACTATATGGATTATTAGACTACTATGTAAGTTTGTTGCAAACGCTTTATTCAAACTCACATGTTGCTAATCCTATTCTTGTTAAGACCTCAAGGTGATGATATATTCAAAAAAGGGGAGAAGCAAGTTGCTTGTTTGAATGGATCTTGTGAACCTCGTTATTCTAGTTGGATTAGTTATGTACTTCTATCGGAAATGCCATTACCTCTAAAAATTTTGTGCCAATGCTTATTGTATGTGCCTTGCCAAAAAATGACTGCAAGGTACTACTTGCCTGCTAGGTCAAGACATTGTTTCATATTTCAACCAAACCATATTTGCGTGCTATTATGTTTTCAACTATCATGAAGGCATGCTTAACCTCCGAGTTCTGGCTTGGATCAATCTGGACAAACATCTCTCAGTGGTTTCTGTGGTCCAGGTTATATAGCAGTATTAACCATTATATGTAATATGTTTTTTGCAGGCACCACATACCAAAAGTTTCAGACTTCAAGAACATTCTGTAATTTAGCTGATCTTCTATTCAATAAAAGGTTTGGATTATTGTTACATGTAACATTTTAATTTGACTTCACTTCTTGACTTCCAGTTTACGAGTTGCGTGTGAAATACAATAATATTCTTCGCAACTAGAAGTTGATCAAGGAACAGAAGTGTCTTAAATGAATTATTCTGGTGGGTGGACTTTTAGAATCAAAAGACAGATTCTAATTATTGGAATTAGCTGTCACAATTTTTTAAAAAGTGAATTAGCAATAAATAACTGTTGTCCTGTAGCGTATGCACTGAATTTGGTAAAATGAATACAAGAGAGGGTATGGGTAACATAATTCTGAATGAAAAGGAGGCGCTTTTTGTGTGCGTCTCACACGCAACATAATTTAAACGGAAACAAATTTATTTATTTATTATATTTTATTGTTCCTAATATGAATACTGAATAGGGTTTTCCCAAACAAACACATTGTTGGAGATTATCATGTTTGTTCATCATTGCTTTGTAAAAGACTAACAAAGTGTCATTTTCATTCGTCATTGCTTTGCAAAAAACTAATAAAGTCCTCCCATATTTGTACTTCTCAATTGTCTGTGATGTGTTAACATTGTGAAAAATTTATATAGTTTTCCAAGGCAAATTAATGGCATTCTCTTTGGTAAAGGTGTTGTGTATGCATGCAGAAACTCTCACAATCTTCATTCTGTTTGCGGACATTCCAGGAATCAGGATAATTTACCAGAGAGTAAACGTAAACGTTTGAGACCTGGAAAAGTTTCTCCTTGCCTACATGTTCCTAGTCATATACAAAGGCCTCCCTATGTTAATTCTCGACAGTACCCTGGAATTTCAAGTGGACCTGAAGTGCATGATGAAAGAGGAATAGAGTGTATGAGAGCATCTGGAAGGCTCGCGGCACATGTGTTGGTGTATGCCGGAACTCTTGTTAAGGTGGAATTCTTTAATTATTCTTTTTACTTGTTCACAATGTATGGAATGATCATTAATCCTGTCAATGACAGCATTAATGAACTATTCCAATTATTAGCTTCCAACTTTTATATGTGATCTTCATGTCTTAGTTTTGCCTCTTTAATGCACAAGTTAACTTCGCCCCCTTTCTATTGATATAATCGTCCATACTTTGTTCCTAGCCACCACCACTGATACTTTACCTGGCTATCTCTTGCCTTTCACAGAAATTAGTGTCCTTGATCTCCTGTGAGGCTTGTTTTTCTTTGTTCTTTATTGACAATTTATTGTCATCATTATTTTGAGAATGTGACCAGGCCACTTCGTTTCTTTTTCTTTTTTTTTTTTTTGCAACCTAATACCTCCTTGCAATTTTTAAGGATGCTATTAGCAGCATGTCATCCTTAAGCACTGTATCAGATGTCTTTGTCACGATTATGATTGACTGGAATTGATTCACAATATGGAAATAGATGACCCAGCTGCATCTTGAGCTTGATTATTGATTTTAGTTGCCAAACAATTTCTATTGTGGCTTTGTTAGCTTTTCAAAACTACTGTGGACATTTATCTGATCTTACTTGAACTGTTGGACTATTCCCAGTTTCTAGGCTAGTTATGTCACTACACTATTCTTGTGGGGACAGGAGCATATCATAGAAGCATTTCCATGCGACAAACTTTGGAATATGTGGTGGTATAAAACTTTGGTATTGGTCAGTAAACCTAAAGGTGGTGGTAAACGTTTCATTCTAATGACTGGCTGCTATATATGCAACCCCACAGATTTCACTCTTGTTTAATATTTTGATTGCTTGAAACAAACTTAGTAATGCTGAAAGATGCTTTATAGTTGATAAATGTTTCATTTCTACTGTTGACTGAATGATGATATAAATCAAGGCATTCGGTCATTGACTTTTTGAAGCATGGGGATGTGACTTATGTCTACATTTTGTTCCTTTCATTGTTTGTTACTGCATAGAACTAGTTATTTCTGCTTTTGATTTTTGTTTTTTTCTACTTCCAGTCATATGCCATTGACACAATTATCCACATGCCTTCGAACATGCAAACATGAACCTTTCAATCAGCTTGCAAAGCATCTATTTTCATTTGAAGATTTATATGGTTTCTTTTGCCAGGCAGGCATAACAACAGATGAAATTGACAAAGCAGTACACCAGATGATCATTGATAATGGAGCTTATCCTTCACCTCTTGGTTATGGTGGTTTTCCAAAGAGTGTTTGTACATCAGTGAATGAATGCATTTGTCATGGGATACCAGACTCACGCTCACTTGAGGTGCACCCTGTGCAGTAATATTTTTTTCATTGATATGCCATTTGCTTTAGCTGTGAAAGTGATTGACACTAATTTTATATTTTTTTTCAGGATGGTGATATTATAAATATTGATGTTACCGTCTACTTAAATGTAAGTTTCATGGACCTATTATTGGCTGGAAATGAATTATAAATTTGATACCACCAGCTGATTATGGTTGACTTATAAGTCTTATAGATATGTGTATTGTATTATGTAGGGTTATCATGGTGATACATCTGCAACTTTCCTTTGTAGTGATGTTCAGGATGAAGCTAAGAAGCTGGTTGAGGTAAAAAACTTAAAGTGTGTTTAATTACAGTGAGAAATATTTGGAGCAATTCATTAATTGTTAGTTTGTCCTTCACTATCTACTCTGATGGCCCTGTTATTCATAAAGAAAAACAAGATTTAGATTTTGAGATACTAGCTGTTCAATTCTTGTCATTAGCAAAATTCTTGCTACATACTGATCAGTTAGATGCCTCTTCTTGCTTAAAATTTCACTTGCAACTTGTGTACAACATGAATTGCTCCTTATTGTTGGTCTGCAGGTCACAAGAGAAGCATTGAACAAGGCAATATCTATATGTGGACCAGGAGTGGAGTATAACAAGATAGGCAAAACAATACAGTAAGCCTTTGCTCAAAACTTTTATTTTAGAAGTTAAAGCAAAATCATATCTAGCCACTGATGATTATGTGTAAATATATATGTATTAATGATGAGGAGCTATTTTGCATCTTAAACGCTTGCCCCACAGAAGATTTTGTTAAAGCAACTTTAGAATATGAAGATGTTGGTGCGTTATATTTTTCTAGTAGATACAAACCTATAGGTTGGTCAAACTCAGCTATGAGTTATCTTACCTTTTTAATAATCAAATGAAAAAAGTGAGTCACTGACACTTTATTGGACATCATGACTGATTGCAATTTCTGAACCACCTAATCTCTGTAATCACATAGAACTTATCGACTTGTCTTTTTTAATGGTTTGAGTCCAACTCAGCATCAGGTCATGCATGTCATTATGACATTGGCATCCAATTGTTCTCTGGTCTACTAATTTCATTGCTATTGTATATTACCAATCTGGTTGGTCACCTTTTTATTTCCTCGCCTAGCCCAGACTTTGGCTGTCTCATTGTTTAATTACTCAAACCCTTGAAGTAGGTTATTGCTATTATTTCATTTATTTATTGCCTGAAAGCATGCATCTTGATCAATTATCAGTGCTGTGCAGTATTCTTAAGATCAGGTTTCTGTTTAGAGATGAAGAATAACCCAAACTTTTTCTTTTTACCAAAATTACACAGCTTCCCATTTATTATATCTTCTCTCTGATGCTTGATTTACTCCATTAATTGCCCACATGATACGTTGGCCAACCAAATTTTCAAGTTTTGAACTTTTCTGTCTTCTAAGTAAGCCTTTGGGAAGTTTTGTGATGATTTAGATAACAATAATTATGAAGAATTAGCATAGTATAATGATGTATAAAAAGCATATTTGTTATTGTCCTTCATCATGATTGCTCTGTTAAGATTAGATACTTTCATAAACTAAAATGTTGGGCTGAAAGGTGAAGCAATGTTTCTGGACTGACAAAGTTAATTTTTCTTTTCTTTTTTTTTTTTTGTAATTTCCTTTTTTAACTTGTATCTGAGAAATACCAAATAATCAGCAAGTACATTGCATAATCATCTCAGGATGGGTAGAGAAAGCTAAAACTGTGACTTAAAACAATTCCTCTTTGATTAATAATATTAAACAACTACTAATATATGCATGCCATAGATTTTGCATCAAGTTATAGGCTCCACGACAGATGTACTTTATCCTTGATTCATCTTTACAATTTATCTGCAACCATGTGATAATCTAAGCTGAAGTTCTGCCTCAAATTGCAGAATAAATTCACTTTTGTCCATTTAATAAAATATTTTTAATTTTCCATGTTTGTTCACTCATAGAAATGTGAACTTGTGTTTTTGTTTTTTTTTTTCTGTTCAATGGCTAGATGATTTGATTTGCAATTTGTATTTCCTGAAGTGATCATGCAGACAAATTTAAGTTTGGTGTCGTGCGGCAGTTTGTTGGGCATGGAATAGGACGAGTATTTCATGCTGATCCAGTCATTCTTCATTTTAGTAAGTTCTTGTACCTGACTATTTATACTTTAAGGGATATTAGCTGTTGAAGTATTTGATGTTAGGTGAATGGTTAGAAAGTAGGATGTCGCTTTCCCTTTTATTAGCCTGTTTTTGAGAATTCTTTCTTCATGATTGAAAATATACTTTGCATTTATTTTTCTGTGTTATGAGAACATTTGAGCAGGTTAGTGCTCTATAAACAAACTATGGATGCACATGTAAATGTTCCAAAAATGCTATTTTGTTTATGGCTTCATGGTCCACAAAACTTTTGTGAGCCCAGTCATAAAATTTTGGAATCTAGCTGATGTAAAGTTAATTAAATTCAGCATCGGTATTTCACAAGAAAAGAAGTTCCCTTTCACTGGCAAGCACAAGTGTAAAATTCTTGAAAGGATCTGCAAATTATCTTGTACTGTTGTTATCAGCATACTATGATGACTAGAGAGCTCTAAAGAGTGATCAAGCCAATATTTGCTTTGTGTTTCCTATTTATAACACTTGTATAGTTCGGCAGATACGGAAATGAATCACTTGGATGAGGATTATCATATTTGACACCCCCTTTAGCGATTAGGATAATAGGGAACAATGATGAAGATTTAATTTTTCCTCGTTAGGGAGCTTTCGTATTATGATTCGTAATATGGAACTTCTGAATTATGATACGAGTTCCTAGTGGTTTGTCCACATGGTAATACCTTGCAATGTGTGTCCATATGACTATATGATTATCAGAAATGTTCATAGTTTATTGTTAATCCTCACGTCCAAAGCTGTTATTTTTACCAAAATGCTTTTTTTTCCTTGTTTTACAGGAAACAACGAGCAGGGGCGCATGTTACTGGGCCAAGCATTTTACCATAGGTACAACTTGATTGATATTTTGTTATCTGTCCTCCTTCATTTATAATTTTTCTTATTCATTCATTCTGGAAAAGTCATTTTTAGTCAATATACTGCACCTCGCC